>JAQBSW010001854.1:0-119209 GCA_029291075.1 Eudiplozoon nipponicum | reverse complement strand
AAGATCTAGAATATAAATGCCTTCGCCCGAAATAAATAAACTAACTTATTATACGAATGAACAGTCATTCACTTATATGGCCTTATAAATATGTGTCCATCTTCACAGCACAAAAAAATTAATAAACATTCTGCATCTAATCGTTAATAATACCTAATAAGAAATAGATTATTATTACAGTTGACGAAATAATCCATTTCCAATAAGTTATTGTGTAAAATAATATTCGCAACAGGGTCGCATCAAGGCGTCTCCTTTATAATGTGCCTCTTACCTATTGCAATCGTAGCAAATCTACTAAATTAGTAATTTTAAATATGTCATGCCCACAGCTGGATGACCTCACTGGACGGAAGGACCTTATTGTCTACCTTCTACTGAGGTTAACTTAGAAAATTGGCTATAAATTTATATACCAATCGCTTGAAATAAAACAAGACATAAACCGTGTAATTCTGCTGATAAACTTCAGGACAACTTACCAGACAGTTACACCGTGCCTTCAAGCGATTCGTACGCAAATCACATAGAAGAACAATATGGCATAGCAAAACAAATCTATCGAATTGGGTAAAAGTCTCTTTTTGGCTAAGAAAGAAGCTCTAGTGAATTCGCTAACATCGATAAACAAGCTCAACTACCAATGATTTTTAACATTAAGTAAGCCACAAACGAAAAAGGTAGGTCCATACATTTATTGATTTATAAATTTTTAGGCATTTAGGTCAGGAAAAGTTTTTTTATAGCAGGTCGTTCGCACAAGATAGAAAATCTTAAATTGAAGTAGGACATATAGGTAATTACTTCAGTTAGGCAGTTGATGAGACACACCTAATTCGGGTTATTTTCTTTGAAGCCAATTTTTGTTCAGAATAGCTTATATGCCATAAAAGTCCGTTACCAACAATGTCCTACTGAATTTGACACAAAAGTGTTCCAGATAATATATCAAAGACTGAGTAGATTGGATAATAAAAAGATACCAATATAAGTAGTTAATTTTATCTAAAAAAGCACAATCTGAACGACAAGCGCTTTAAAGCTTAGGCTTCTTGTTTTCTTATAAAAAATGGCGATGTGACTACTACTAGTTAGATGAACAATAGTATTTTAACATAAGTTAACAAACGAAAAACAGGTGTCTCATGGAAATTAGATAATCTTATAAACAATTCACTATATCGAATACGCTGAAATGAAATTAACTGGCATTGCTATCTACCAATATCAGGCATGTAGGTTCTATTTCACTGAGGTTTGTTATTTTAGTCAATGAGAAAACTACGTAAAGAAAATTATTTCTAAAATATTATTTTATCCAAATTCAAATTCATCAACACTAGTACCTAAAATAGCAGTTTAAAACTAAGAATATTTGCATTAAATGTGATACATATTCAACTACGATTCAAGTTTAAAAGCTTATTTTGGTTAGTTAGAGATATAAGGTGATTAGTAATGCTTCAGCTATACTTTATTTTAACTATTAATTAAATTTTTCATGGAATTGCGATGGTAATCTTTTCAATTTGGAAATTACAGAGATGGAACCCCATGAGTTGTTACGAATTCATACTAGTCTAGTTAGTATCTGTATACGCATACTTGTTAGTAATATTCTTTTTTTGCAATTTATTGAACCTGTTGAATTTAGGTCTTGGTGTCTGCATGATTATGAACCCAGATACGTTCTAAATTTAGTATCCCTTAAAACCCTCTGCGTCTTGTGTTGGTTTATTGACGTCTGTTTTATTAAATATTTCTTATGACGCCCAGAGTTGCGACAACCTTCTCTAAATGACAAAAAAGACAAAATATTTCCAGATTTTACTGACACAGCAAAAGTATTGATTATTAACTTTTCCAGGGAGCCAACAATTTGTGTTATTTAAAAAAATCGTTTAGCGTAGACGGATCTGCTTTACATGCATGCATAATAGATTAGTTGAGTTTTCGGCGCGTTAGGCTCCGGCAGAGGCTTGTACACTGGAAAAATTGAGCAAGAACAGAAGCCGTCGAGTTCATTGTGCGTATGATGGCGACAATTTTGCTGTGTTATTAAAAATTCGCGTAGCCAGCCAACAACTTAATTCCCTAGAGATGGTGTATATTTGAAAGGCGAATAATAGAGGTCATCGGCAAAAAAGCGAATCAGTTTAGTACGAGCAAGGTAATAAAGAGCACTACCGGTTTTATTGGCTACAGGCCGATGATCAGTATGTCGGAAACTTATATAGCAATAGGTCAAGATAGTCTTCTGCTCTCAAATACAATAATCTACTTTTCAAATAACCATATTTTAAAGTTTTATTAATGGGACCAGTAGCTGCAATCCTTGATTTGGCCTAGTAGGCCATCCATTAAGTAATATTAGTCTGCTAAATCAAAACATCCAAATTTCTTATATAAAGCTATGTATCAACAAATCTACACGGTTAACAGACTGTTTGGTGACAGAAAAAAGCTATTTCGAATAGCATTAAAATCAGCCAGCATAATGCTACATTAGAACACCCTTGACTTCGTGCATCAAAAATGAATAATGAAGTAAAAACATATTTCGTAAGTTCAAACAGACTGAATATAAGCAGTTGAGGTCAATAAAGCTAGTTACGAAGAAACCTAAGGATACAATGAATTTGCACAAGAAAATTCGAAACATTGAAGTGACATGACCAGGTTACGATGCAGAAACATTATCCACTAATATCTTAGATCACACACAAAGAGTTACCGCCAATAACGTTGACCTAAATGCTGCGATTAAATAGCAGCCAAGTAAAAATAGCTTCATCAACGAGATTTCAAAATATATTGCAATTACAATGTTAATACAACATTCAAACAAGCATATATAAATGTATTAAAGTTCACCAAATCAATTTGGAAAACATACAACAATACAAAAGAATAAAAACGCCACAAAGAAAAAAGCAGTGCCTACTAATATTGAGATCAATATTTCGCCGTCATCATCGTAATCATTGTAAAAATCAGCATCATCAACCTCGACAGCATTATCATTACCTTCAAAGACATCGATGCAACGATATTTAAAAACTGACACATAACCGACATGTAACCATTATATGATATAATAATATCAATAAGAATAATAAAACAAAGAGTAATTGCACAAAAAATAATACATAACTACAAATTAGAATAAAAAATGATCTAGGAATGGGTGTATACAGTGTAAATGGAGAGACCTGTCAGATGAATACACAGAAACGACGCCACTTAAGCATCGATTCATAAAAAAGGCGAACCCTTGTACATAACTGTATCAACTCAAGACAAAACTGTAATAAACGAGATCTGTTACAAAATGACCACTGAGCACAACTCAACGCCATGTCACACAAGGTTTTCTGCCTTTAACAATGATGAGCACGTCGAACTTTTCTGGGTGACAAACTGATCCTATATTGTCAAATTCGACATTATCTAAAATCTGAATTGTCAGTAGACAATCACATTTAGGTAAATCCAGTAGAAGATTTAGCTCGCGCTTGTTGGAGCACATACCAACCTGTTGTATGCAAAATAGATTGATGTTGCACGTACATTCTATAACTAAACAGGTTTTGTCCTGCTAAAAATGCGACATGCCAACAAAACTATTTTAACTTTTAATTAAGGCTCCATCAACGGGCATGCTTCCTTATTTAGAAGTGATCGCAATAAATAGATGCAGTCTAGAACTGTGCAGAAAAAAAAGTTGTTCGTACACTAGCATTAGCATAGGGTTTTTCAAGCCAAATGCGAAACTGTTCTGTGCGAAGAACGATGAAGTGTTGAATCAATAAAGTTCGTAATATTCGTGGTTTTCTGAACTGTACAAGAGCACCAGTTAATGACTTGTATTCGTAATTTTACTACTCTTAAATGACTCGCTAACAAATGTTGATGAGTAACAACTGCCCGAGCACTAGTAGTCAAAGATTCTGTCAGTAGGATGAAATTTCCTTTCGCGTCCAGCTCGCTTGATCTCATTCCATTGCCATCGGTTTAAAACGAAGTGCTACTGCATGTTAAAACCAAGCTGAAGGCTTCACATGCTACGAGATCATGGATACAGTTTATTAGAACCGATAAGGTTTATGCATCCATTATCGGTATGAGCAACTATGATAAGTCAGCCATCAAGTCAGTAATTTCTAGAGCTATTGGGAAACATTTTTAAAATATAAATTTTACGCTGTGAATCAGCCATAGTCTTGGCCATTAAAGTTAATCAGAACTTTGTGGTTGTGTTAACGTTTGGCTCCTTGTGTCCATAAAATACCTTTGTAATGTTTTCTAACATATTCGGACATCATCATCATCATGCAAAGTCATAAAAAAGCCAAAAAACTAAAGTTTCACTGCCATATAACAATCAGCGAAATACAATAATTATAAATAACGACAAAAATAATGATTTAGGCACACAAATTATTAATGAGATTTACTAGAGAGATAAAGAGAGAGAAAACTAAACCTCTACACAACATCATTATGACCAAGTCAGCTTTAGAGCAAGGCAACATCAGCAATACAGCTTCCTTGTGGGTTTCACTGTATCACGTAATAAACAAACCAAACCTCGCAGCTAACTTTGCCTTACTAAGAAAAGAAAGTTACGAAGATGATTCTACTATAAATCTGCAACAAGATCGCCACTGAGCTCGATTCGATGCCATATCGCAAAGGGTTTCCAGCCAAGAAATACGATGCGCACGTGGATCCCATCCTCGCAGACGAGTGGGTCCTATACTACCCAATTTGGATGTTTGTGACTTCAATTGTTTCTGCCATGTCAAAATCTGTCCATCTTGTTACTTACGCCAATTAGATGCTGGATGAGAGTTCAGAGCTCTGCTGGGCAATTTAAATTGAAGGCATACGCAAAACGTGATCGAGCCAACGAAGTTGATGGAGCCGTAATTGTTTTACTAAGGACAATCATTTATTAGCAGATCCAAAAAATACGTCTGCAGATGTCAACGTTGATTATTCGTTGTTGGTAACCAACATGTGCTATGCTTCTCAAACAACGATGGTTGCATGCCTGTAAGCGTCTAAAATCATCAACTCCAGGAGGCCAAGATTCACTAGCGTATAGTTAAACTGCGTATACAGATTCATCGTAAACACGACGTTTAGAGCAGAGCGAAATACTTGCATTTCTCCATAAATGGCGAAGTTTCGAGAAAGCTACTCTAGCTTTCGCGATTCTCTTTCTCACATATTGCCTAAGTTATTGATAGAGCTCCCAAGATATGTAAACCTGTCAACTATGCATAGATCCTCATTCTTCAGTCGCAGAGTTGGCGTGATCCTGTAAAAGTGTCTAACATTTAGTGTGTGAATTCCACATCGAGAGACAGACCAACATCTGCTAATTTATTCAAGGTGGCCTGAGCAGAAGCTCGAATGTCGAATAATAGGTCGATATCGTCTGCATAGTCAAGATCGACTAGTTTACAGCCCGGTTGAACTTCAACATCTGCATCCTGAATGTGAGGAAGAGTGTTGCTCATAATAGCACGATTACAAAATTCAACAAAAAGGGGGAAGTGGACAGCCTTGACGAACACCACTGCTGGTTGTAAAGTTGTGCGTTGATTTGTTGAAGACTTTAACGCAACCAGAAGCATTTGTGTAGAGAGCGTGTATAATATTAACAAATTTTGTAGGCACACCACTTTTTCGACAAAATATAAAATAAAAACTTACGACCCACCGAGTCAAATGCATCCTTGAAGTCAAGAAAGACAGCTATTGTGGGACGGTGATATACATGTCTCTGTTCAAGAACTTGCTTTAACGTAAAAATATTATCTATACAACCTCGTCCTGAGCGTAATCCGGCCTGTTCTTCAATAGTGTGTTATTCACGTGAAGCGCTAAGACGACGTAAGATAAACGAAGCAAATAACTTAGACACGATTGGAGTAAAGCTTATACCACGATGGTTATCGCACGAAATATGATTGCCTTTTTTGTACACAGGAACGATGGTCGACTCATTTCAATTAAGTGGTAGTCTCCTCATTCCATACAGTACAAATAAGTTTAGTCAGCGCTCCCAAAATTATATCACCACCATCCTTAAATAATCCCTGAAGCAAATCCTCAGGACCTGCGGCTTTGAGACGTTTAAGATGTAGGATTGCATTCCATATTTCTAACCCTGATTGTTCCTTGAGACTAACGTTCCACAATGTAGATACAGGCATGATTTCGGGAATCGTAACTGACGCGGGTGCCCAAGAAAATTGATTTTTGAAGTGTTGAGCCCACATATTAGGACTTAAATGGTTGTTACTATCCTTTATAGTTTCCCTAACCTTTAATTTTCTCGGACCTCTTGCGCGAATAAGTTGAAACCAACGATTATTACCTGACGCGAACACTTCTGTCATTTCTTCAGCCTTTCTGGCCCAAAAGGATTCGAAATCAACTTTTAGACTGCGCTTAAATTGGCGTCTTATATTGCGACGAGTATTATTATGATCCGAGCCTCGTTGAATTTGGCGCCTCGATTCGAGTATCTCCATAGATTTTACAGAGAGCCATTGATTATTTCTACTGAGGCCTGCAATGCCACATACAGTAATAACTGCATTGTGCATACTAGAACTTATCTTAGACCAAAGAAAATTCGGATTTTCGCCATGAAGATCAGTTAGCTTGGACTTTAAAATATCTTCATATTTTTGTCGGAAGGAAGTTGTACGAGTTTTCTTACATCTATTTGGAGTTTATTCTTATTTATTTTCCTGGAAAACTTTAGAGCAAGTCTACAACGGATATGTGTCTGGTCCGAGTGAACACAAGTGTTCCAAAAAAACTACAATCCTGGTTGCAACCACGCCATCTATAAATAATTGCTACATGATCTATTTGAGTCAACCGTTGTTCGGGGAGCTGGAGGACACCATTTGGCGCAACGTCTAACACTACGTCTGAAGTTTGTACTACTTAAATATAATCTATGTTCCGCGCAGCTATCCAAGAGCCATTCACCATTATCGTTACGGGTCGAGCTTAAAGTGTATCTTCCACCTAAATGAAATTCTGCGTTACTTAGGAGCCCAAATTGAGCATTCATTTTACCCATAGCCAAGACTATATCTGGACTTCGTGCTCCACTTAATAAGGAGATTAGTTCGGAGTAAAATGCGTCCTTGCTTTTGTCTGTGCTGTAATCGGTAGGAGCATAGGCATATACAACCATAGCCCAGTTCCGAACCAGCCTATAAATGGCTTGCACCTGCTGAATCAAAGTGTTTACAGAGACCTAAAAATCAGATTCACCGAGGAAATAGAGCTAGTCAGTCTTAAGTGGCGACAAATTTAAGAAAAGAAAAACGCTGAGCTTAAATAATTTGCTGCCTTCTTGACATACGCAAAGATGAAGCAAGACTCAAGAAAACATCTAAGAAAATAAACCTTTTCAGTCATGCAGCTTACATTTGACTGTATACAGACCATAAACGCACCAAGATACAAAATACCCATGGGTAAGAACTACAGTGTTGACGAAATATTTCTAATACACTTTCTAGTTTAAAAAACTCAATTTCGATACAATTTTTCGTAAAACATCGCCAATATGCGGTGAAACCTGTATTGTGTAGCCTAAAAATCAACAATCGGAGACGCATATGAAAGCGATTTTCCTTCTGAGCAGTAATCAGCAGGAAAAGAAAGCGATGTAGCTCGACTTGTCTGAAATATATTAAAATCCAAAAGAAATCTTTTAATTTATGGATGAAACAGTATACCTAAATCTGATTTTTTTTAATGATACAAGTCTATAATACCACTGGTCCATTTCCAATCATATGATTTTCAGTATGAACGAGTTAATCCAATAATTGAAAGATTATTAATTTAAATTGAGAAACCAATTTTGTTTTGAAACATGACTTCATTAAAAAACGATATAAACTAAAGTTAAAAAGACGATATTTTCGCCGGAACTCAATTCGAATTTAGAAACAAGAATGGCAATAGGTTGGATTAATTATACACAATTTAAAACAGCAAACAGGAAACGGTAAATGCAAATGATGAGGTAAAAACACACACGCAAACTACTCATCAGTTTATATTAAAATCATTTACAAGCTATTTTTGTTTATTTAACTGCAAATTAAGGATGTTTCAGATAAGGCTTACTTATAATTAGCTTGCCTTTTAAATCCTCTAAAGTTCCAATAAAATAAAAAAATCATATCAACACTAAATAAAGAACTGATTGTTTCATAGATGAACTACTCTAGACATGACCACAATATTTAGGGTATCTTATTGTAAAAACACAGAAAAACAAATTTCAACTTCAGGAAGCCTAGAAATTAGCATTTATTACCATAATAAACAAGTGGATTTTTTACCATGGCGATATAAACCAAATTACGATCTTTTGTACAAAAACAAAAAAGGACGCTATATATATATATATATATATATATATATATATTATAAAATAGTTTAGAAAATCGCACAATGTCTAGAAACTACAGATTAATAGTTTAAACATCAAAACACAATAAAATTAATCAAGTTTTGTTAAGCTCATTTTATTTCATTACCGTATAAAAACGATTGCGTTAATTGGAACATAGACAAGTTGTACAGATTTACCTGAAACAAAGACGAAGCTTTTCCGTGTCCGACAGCAGCCCCAGCACTTTGTGTTGAAACTGACGTGGTCGTCGAATAACAACCCAAGGAGAAACGACTTATAGAGTTATTACAAGAAGAATCTGGTGGTCCTGGGTTTCCAATCTGGTTGTCTGGGCCATTAGAAGTCTGCAGCATCGAGTCCACATTCTGCAAGAGAATATATTTTATTAATGAACAAAAACAAATATTTAAAATGGCATCTTTTGTAGACCGATTCATATCGTAATATATATGTTTATTTAAAATGAATACGAATAAGGCATCAATTTTAATTGACCACAAGAATTACAAATAATCCACATAAACAGCAATAAATCACATTTAAAACGAATGGCACGTAGATGGCACCAGCTTTAACGGGTTTGACTCGAGCTACACATAGTTAACAGCTTCCGTATTCAACTGCACAATCCCATATTGTTTGTTGAAGAAATTTACAAATTCATTTTAATAGAAATCCCTATGTGTGACACAGTTTACATTGTAGGCCACCTGATTCTGAAACGATTGCAGAGTATTATGCGGAACCACGTATTTGTGGTTCTGTACAGGCTGTAAAGAATATTTTGAAAATTCCCAATGGTAAAAGTTACTGAGATGCAGTTTTCCTGCTTCAAAGGCAGTAGAACGTCATCTGCCTAGAGGAGCTGATTTTCAGCTACCAGTTACAAGTTGACATCATACTCTCATTCCATCAATCTCCACATAAAACGAGTTATTAATTGCGCAGTGAAACCGAACTCAAAGCTTCGCATGCGACAGAATGGCTGGGCTCCGCTAATGAAGGGAAGATTCACAATATTACTACCGGTATGAATAACGAAGTTCGTCAGAATTTATGCCAGATATTCCAATGGTTATGGACAACTGAGATTGAGACAAACGCTAAATAAAAACTAAGCTCAACATTCTTTCTACACGTTTAATCGACGCAGTTGATGCGAACAAAATCTACAAATAAACTAAACCCAAAAAATAAAGCATGTAACATAAAAATCATGTTCTTTAGTGTTTTGTTAAATCATTCATCACAAAATAGTAATGGAAATGCCTTGTTCCACAAGAAATAAAATTTCGTAGGCACATGTGTTTTAAGTGTACCCTTCTCGATAGAACAAAGACGCTCTTTTAAATGCTACAAATACGGTGGACAATGATCTTTTCATTGAACACAATATCGGATTGCTAAATATCTAAAATAGTTCTAGTAAAACAACAAAAAATAAACTTCAAATAGATGTAAAAAAACTCGATCAACCTTCTTCCCAAAAAAACAAATCAAGGTTAGTTGGTCTTAATGGTGATGATTCGAAATTATTATGGACGTAGACAAAATCCACTCTGCACAATGAAGTTACTACTGTATGTGATATTGTAAGGTCCCGTATAAATAGTCATTTGGTTTCTGAAAAAATTATGGAGTTCATCTAAATGGGGCGCTCGGTTTATAATAATACACGTAGAGTTAAAAGACGTTAACTTAAGCACAGTCAAAAGTCGATTCTAAATCCTTTTGAAGCAGAGTTGGAAGAGATGGAAGAAGCGTTCTTATAATGTAATATCCCACGTCTATTCCAAACTATTCACTTAAAATCTCAAAGAATATTTACAAGTTAACGAAACAGCAAATGACAGTAGCAGCAATCTAATAACTGCCAAAGTGTTTCGTCATGATGGGTGAGTTGAACAATTCAAGGATCAGCTTTCTTGGGCACTTGTGTCAGTCCCAATTCCCGAAAGTATGTCTGTATGAATAGTGTGGGACGCTAATCTGGAACACCTAACATTTGAAATTCAGAATGTAATCCAAACTCCCAAATGTCGTGAAACTAATCTAAGGACGGTTGCGTAATAATGTCTTGGGCGTTGACTAGCCTTTTTTATTATATAAAATGAGGAGAAAGTGCGTCACTCTAAATGAATCAATCATCGTTCCTAGTTTCAAAAAAAGATAATCGCAATTCGTGTGATAACCATAGTGGTATAAACTAGTTTATAGTTCTATCTAGGTCATTTGCTTCAATTATTTTAGGTCATCTGAGAACTTCGCGTCAATAACATATTAAAGAAGAACAGGCCGGATTCTGGTCACTTTAAGGAAAGATCTTGAACAGCGAGATTTATATAACTGTCCCTAAATAGCAGTCCTTCTAGACCACAAGTGTGCATTTGATACAGTGGATCGCAATGTTCTATTCGAAAGTTGCATGCCCACTAAATTTTTAATATTATACACACCCTCTACACAGCCACATCTAATCGCGTTAAGATCTGCAACAAATTAACACATTAATTTACTACTAGCAGTAGTGTTCGTCAAAACTCTCCATTTATTCTATCTTCGCTTAATTATACAATAGATGTTATCATGAACAAGTCTTCCATACGTTCAGGATGTAGGTGACCAAGATCTCCTCGGCGGAAGATTAGTCGACCTTGACTATGCAGACGATATTGCATTATAATACTAAAAATATTAGTCTGTTCAGGCAACCTTGAATAGATTATCAGATGTTGTTCCGCTTTTTGGTATGAACATCCTGCACCATAAATATAAGATAACCATAATCGATGAACCACTTCTCGCATCAACTCTGTGGCTGAAAAGCGAAAACCTAGATGTAGTTGAGAGGTTAACATATATTGGTAAATGTATCAATATCTCAGGCAATATGAGTGACGAGGTGAGTATGAGAGTCACGAAAGATAGAGTAATTTTCTCTTATCTTCGACATTTATTGAGAAATGTGATCATTTAAGATGAACGCAATGTCAAGGATCACACTCAATGCAATATCGCGGAACATTTTCAAACAAATACCATGATGAGCCCGTAGGCACAATTCTGCTAGGCTAACTGATCATATATATCCCAGTTTGATCGTAGATGATTTCAATAGTTTGTCTCACTAATGTCTTGCGTTAATCTGACACAGGCTCAGCAAATAGCATTCTTTTGGATATTCAGACTGTGGTCATATGTGAAACGTGGTCGCGTCAGCGCATTTAATAGAGCCTAAATGGGAACCTCAAACAACTTCAGATTTAGATTCCGTAAACACCATGGAATGAATTATGCGGTGGCTATCAAAGCTAATGGATTCTTTGATTGGTTTACAACCGCATGAGACCATCGTTTTTATGCTTTAAAAATACGTCGGATGGTCTCGAAGAGAAAGTCTAGGATCAACAAAATTCAGCAATGAAGGACATCACACCAGGGTAAAAGATACCACAGGTGAACCCCACATCATCATCTTGCAGATAGAAAATTCCATCCACTGATTCTTCGCATCCTATACAGCGGATCGATGATGGACGGCGTAAGCCGGGTACTCGAAAACCTTCATAATACATTAAGGCACCAACAACGATTAAAGTTGATTGGAAAAAAACATCACTTATTGGCCATTTTGAGGCAGCAACAAAGTTCGCCACCTCACGAACACCGATAGCTGACGTGTTGTTCAGAATCAGAGATCTACATGTGTTCAAAATTATTGGTCTTCGGATGAGGCTCTGCATAAAACTCCACAATCGACTCCGAATCAGGTGGCCTACAAAGGAAACTGTGTCACACATAAGGATATCTATTAAATTAAATTTTTAGATCTTTTCAATAAGCAATATTGGATTGTGAAATTGGATACGGATGCTGTTCACTATTTGTTGCCCACGTTAAGCCAGTTAAAGCGGATGCGATCTACGGCGGAAAAATTGTTGTGTCCTTGAAGTGGCTACGAAATAGGGTGCACATTATTAATAAACGATGACATCTTCCATATATTTTTTTACTGCAAACACAAACAAACCTGTTAGGTTTAGACCAATAAAAGTTTGGTGAGGACTCGACTGCTGGAACGAACATATTTGCCTCTGTAAATCGAAGAGCCCGATTGCGATCTAGTCGATATAAAGCGCTATAGTGCATTTGGAGGCATATCTCTTACCGAAGCGTGGAAAAGAGACTCAAATCCAGAACGACACTATATTTCAGCTCTCCGACTGCACCAAAAGTCCCGGCCTAACAGTTAAATGCTTGAAACTGTGACTAGTTAAACGACAGTCACGAGCCACTGAAACTATATAACACTCCAAAAATGAATACCCAGCAGCTACTCAAGCTATTCAAGTTGCCAACGTATTAGAGCTATCCTCAACTGTTTTCATAGCTCCCATGATTTCGTTACGAAAAAATAGTCCGATTCCACCAACGCGTAATTTTCAACAGTTAAACGCTATAACTAAAAATGAACCATATACCAAATCTGCTCTGCGCAATCTGTTTTTTTTAATTAGCTGGTGATAATAAGCTTGCTGCTATTGATCTAAAGCAGGGCCTTAAGAAATTTGGTCTCAGGCCCGAAGGCTACAGGGCAGTGGTGGTGCATGTACATAAATGTTATTACCAGTAAAGGCAAAGATAGGTCGGCAGTGCGGTTCCAGGGGCATTCAGTTTCTGAAGATAGCTGTAAGACACTACATTCGAACGTAAAGTCTGCCACAACTTATTCGGTGTCCACCACTAGAAGCCAATTGCGGAGATTTTTGGCATGATAAATTACTATAAAACATACCTCACGTTGATGGGGTTCATATGGTGGCCCTCTTCCGAGCTAACTAGTGATAAAATACCGTTTCGGTGGACACAAGAAGCCCAAACAGTGTTTTTCCACTGTAGACAGAAAATAATAAACGCCACTTTTTGATTTTGACAGCAAGATGCATGCCAACGTTGACAGATGCCTCAAATGTAGTAATATGAGCAATTTTACTAGCCGACGGAAGTCCAAATCAATATGTAAGTAGCACCCATAAGGAAGCGGATCAAAACTATTCTCCCGGCGAAAAAGAACTACGTAAGTAAATTATCTATAATTTGTTATCGGAGGCACAAATAGACGTCTTTACCGATCACAAATCACTAGTGCACTGACGATCACTAGGTATTGCAAATAGACGAGTAGATCGAACGATTGAAGAGCTCGAGGTACACTATCGAAAGATTCACTATCGAGAAGGTATTGAGAATGCTTCAGTCGACGATCTTAGCAGAATGCTGCTGTCTGGGTATCGCCACTTATCAGGATATAGGAAGACAAGAGCGCCAATTCCACACACAAACGGTTAGTTAGTTCAAAAAACGACAAAAGGATGTCAGCAACATATAGACTTATGGCCATTAAAAACGGGCTGCTAAAGAAATAAGAACAAGCAGTACAACGGTGTCCCGAAGTCCATATGAACAGAACTCTTCGCTCTTTATTAGAAAACGCTGGATGTCTCACTGAAACATTGCAGTCGCAGTTGTATTAGCCGGAGATATTGTGAGTTAACACAAAAATTAAAACATATTTCAGCGTTGTAAACGACAAAAAAGGGAAATATCATCCTTATTACTTTAAACCACCAAAAAATATATTTTTAAATATCTACTTGGAAAGTATGCTGTCTGCGATGCGCAACTGGGTGGCCTATTTGCTCTCCATGAGCGTCAGATTTACCCGATGTGTCGAGTTTGTACTTTTGAAGATAACCAAAACGGAGAAAATTATATGGTGCTTACACGAACGCAGGCTCAGTCGATTTGGTGTCCCACAATAAATTGTTGTCGACCAGAGTTCACATTTAAAATTGTAAGAATTTACTTGGTTGCACAATAAGTTTAATATTAAGTATCACTGAACTGCGACGACATCCGAATTTAAGAAAAGCGAACGGGTTTTCCGTTTAAATTATGTATGTCCATTATCCGTTATTAAACAATAATTGATTGCGTGGGTGATGGTAAAAATTCATTAAATCAAGTTTGCGAGCATGAAGTAAACGTTATTTTTCAAACCTAGGTCTTTTGACATTTACACTGGAAATAGGCTGGAAAAACTGCAAATCTGGTTCTCTGATATGCAGGCTTTCCTTTCATATTTAGAATTCCATTGTCCTAACTGTAGCGATGCTCTACTCAGTCATATTATCGTGCATATGTATTCATCGAACAGTCATAAACATCGGTGATTTAATTTAATAATTCTACGTTTAGTATTAATTATTTGTCTCATAAAATTTAAACTGTGGTAAACAAGAGGCGGCAAATTCGAAATGTATTGTTTCGAAGCTAGTCGCCATTTTCGCGTGGCAAGTCGCAACATTGCATAACACAACAGTTCCCATTGCAGTTATGCATACCAGTCATTACTATTTACCATATCTTATCTGTACTCATTGGTATTTACCCCGCCATTTTGGTTATTTTATTAAAGAAATATAACTTTTATGCACTATTGAAATTCTATTACTCGAATAATAAGAAACTCAGTTATTTATCTCATGTTTGCTTTCTTTTGCCGGATTTATTATAAACAGGGTTATATTGCAATAATATCACATCAACTTGAAAACATTCTAGTAACACAAGAAGGGTTTTCAGATCAATTCATAACATTCATAAATCTCAGTTTTTGTTTTAGCATCTAGGTGAGGTAAAAAATACGTTGGACAGACGAAAATAACAAGCAATCAAATTAGTCACTCAACATTTAACACTGAAAGTGATGTATAAAGGCTTAGTAAACCGGTAATATCAGCGATTTCAGGGCATATTCGATAAACGCAAAGCAATGCAGACCTTATAAATTTGTTAGTTCTACATTAATCTTCGTTAGGAAATCTATACATACATGTGTATATACAATATGTTCTTTATTTTAAACAGAATACAACAGAAAAATGTTTACCAATACGATAATGCAGTGAACTGACCACGAACCAACAACCCAGACGGAGAAATTCGGCAGAATCAACATCATCAACGATAGAGAAAGTTTCAATAATACTAACTACCATTCCATCAGCATCATTAGTGGAGATTATAAAACAAGATAGTAAACCCAATTGACAATAAATTATAGCAGACGTAGCAAAACAACTGCCATTATTATTATCATCATCCAAAACGCTCGAAATCGCAAAAGAAGAAAACCCATTAACACAAAAATCAACACACCCTGCGTTACTACCAGGGACACACATCAACAAAACTCAATAACAATTTGTAAAGGGAATACACAAACATACGTACATGAAATAGCCAAATAAATGAAATCATGAACAAAGAACAGTTGCTCGATAGAAGAATAACTAGATCTTAGGCATTTTTTCCAATTAAAACACATTTTAGTCAGTCAATTATATTCACCTCACGCAAATGCAAGTCAAAACTAGTCCACCACAATTCACTTACAAAAGGCAGCTGAAAAGGATTAAAGAATATCCATAACCAACTAGCAATCACGCACACCTTGGAAAAACCAAAATATTATAAATGAAAGAAATGTAAAACTGATTAAAGGCGTTAGTGAAGTTTATATGCAAAAAATGATTTACGATGACCAATCTATCAAACCCAAATTTACTCTCAAGAACACGAATACCTTTTCGTGAAAATTAACTATTAGCCGGTGTCAGAAGCAAAATGTCGACAATATTCAAAATATACATAGTATATGTCCTCATATATATATATATATATATATATATATATATATATATATATATATAATAAGTGTGTGTGTGTGTGAGAGAGAGAGAGAGTTGATGTGTGTGTAGGTGGCTAATGCAATTTTAATATAAAACTGGTATATACATTTCAAATATGAGCAAATGTCTCATTTCTTTACAAAACTTTGTAGAATTTTACTATTGTTCTATTAAAGATGAATGGGTTATATCGTATAGTACAAGATATTGGTTGCGCAATTTATGTATGCATAAAAACTGCCTTAATTATTTCTCATTAAAACATATTTTTAAGCATAAATACGTCAATGAAGTTCGACGTATGAGCAAATCCCCAAACTGAAGGATTCTGTCCGTAAAAAGGCTATAATGCAAAAATTCGATGGCGTTAGTTTTAAATAGCTTTATCGCCAATCTAATACGAAGTCTAGTGTATTTCAAATACGTTAACCCACTTTTTAATAATGAAAAAACTGATTTGTAAAAAATATACAGTCTAAATATCTTCCTGCCATCGGTTATAGTTCACAGATTTCATATATATATATATATATATGAGTAGATATACAGATGCTAATAATCTACGTTAATAGTGAATTATGCTGGTAATCAAATATCAGGATGAATCCTTTCATTAAAAAAATAAATCTGAATTATATTACATTTCCTACTTACTACCGAATGTTTATCAACAATTTGTAAATCAAAAATTGTTTTTAAGCAGATAACATCCTTATTGTCAAATTGGCATATCGTTGAAGTTTAACCTCGTTTAATTCGTTAACAATTATATATATATATATATATATATAAGATTTATAGAATCCTTTTCATTGGAGTTTTAAATCCTTAAGGTTATTCCGTATTGCCTTTAACCTAAAGTTCCAAATAGATATTCGCGATCCGCAAATACCAAACACGTTATGCAACATAGGTAAATATTGTGAAATATAAATATATTGATAGGATCTGATTATATAGATTGTCAGTATAACCTAAAAACTGAATAATATAGCAAACATTAATTAATTAATTCGTAAATTAATTAATTAATTAATCCATTTGTGCAACTACTTCATTGTGCCTAATATTGACGGAGCCAGCCCAGTTGATGACTCGCATCAAATAATACCGACAAGAGATATAAAAAATACTGCATTGTACTTCTATTCATATCGGCATAAATTAAACATTGCGACAGTAGACTGGTTTCTTCATTACTATCTAGAGTTTGTCGCAGACAGGGCTCAAATCGGAGCACATTTCCTTCGGAGCGTGGGCTCTATTCACAGCGACAGCCCTGATGCACACTACACATAATTTGGAGTCATACATTAACTAAAGATTTTTTTAACATTTCGAACAAGTGAAACATGTTTTAAATCTCTTAAAATCTGAAGTTCTAACTAACCATCTGTAATTATACAACAGGCACCATATCATACGAGGAAATTATATAGAATTGAAGTTTAACAACTGGAATTTAATTATATTTGTTGTTAAAATGAGCTAAACACTACATATGGTAGCAAAGACAATTTATCTAGCAGACAGGTTTCACTCTTATTTGGAACGCATCAATGGTTATCTGTTGTATATTGAAAGATGGAGAGTGGCTAGTTAGAACTTAAGGTCTCAAGAGATTCAAAATAGGTTTCACTTGGAGGGAAGGCTAACCCCAATCAAACAGTTAAATACTGATACTAATACATACTAATACATATAGTCAATTGTGTATTAGGTGTTGCGCACCTTGTAACAAATTTGTTCAAATATGGCCAGCAGGATAAACCAAAGACAGCATGAACAGAAAGTATAATCCCGTGCACATTCTTTTCGAGCTTACTGGCGACTCATCAGTAGGAGCCGGTATTACGCCCTATACCCTCCATATATTTTGGTGAGGAATGTGGGAAAATAGGACGGCACAATATCCTTTATGAATATTCAAACCTGCAGTGGTGAAGGTAACTTAAAATAAAGTCTCCAACAATACAACTTCAAATACAACTCACTATATATAATACATATACCGAGTCTGTAAAAGGTACCAACACTATGGCTATTGTGTCAGTACGCGATATCAACATTATGGTGCCTGAAAAATTACATCGTACTAACGGTAATGGTTACCGAGTCGGAGCATGGTACCAACACGATGGATTTTTAATGTATGCTAAAGCTCACCAAATTAGAGAATCACATCTATGTTCGAACACCTGGTACTCCAGAAAATCCATACACTCTGGTCTTGATCAATATCAGTTATCACATTTCGTGGTAATCATGACATCATTCAATTAAATATATAACAGTTAGATACTGTTTGTGGCGGAGAACTAATATATATGCAATTGTGTATTAGGTGTTGCTCACAAATATGACCAGAAGGATAAACCAAAGACAGCATGAACGGAAAGTATAATCTCGTGCACATTCGTTTCGTGCTTACTGGCGACTCATCAGTAGGAGCCGGTATTACGCCCTTTACTCACTATATATTTGGGTGAGGAATGTGGGAAAATAGGACGGTACAATCTCCTATACGAATGTGTAAACCTGCAGTAGTGAAGCTAACTTCATATAAAGTCTTCGACAATGCGACTTCAAAGCTAACTCACTATATATAATATATATACCGAGTCTGTAAAGGGTACCAACACTATGGCTATTGTGTCAGTACCCGATACCAACATTATGGTACCGAAAAGGTACATGGTACTAACACTATGGTTGCCGAGTCGGTACATGGTACCAACACGATGGATTTCAATGTATGCTAAAGTTCACCAAAATTGAGAATTACAACTATTTCTGAACACCTGTTACCTTAATAATTTTACAAAATCCTTACCCAAATATATAGTTGATAAAGAGCGTAATATCAGAACATACTAATGATTCTTTAGTAAGCACGTAAACAATGTGAACGAGATTATACTTTCCGTTCATGCTGCCTTTTTTTGCTGGCCGTATTTGAACGAATTTGTTTAGTTTATACTAACAGCATATATATTATCAAAATCCGTCATGAGACTTCAGTTTAATATATATATATATATATATATATATATATATATATATATATATATATATATATATATATGTTGTTGATATAAACTAACAAAATTATACATTCAAAATGCAATGCATCTTAAGAACAACTAGTTTTCCTTATTGGGAAATTTCTGAGTAAATGTCAGGACCGCTGTGGGCAGGAATGTAATCATTAAATTTTTGGTTCACAGATATACAACTCATACGCCATGCGAAGCGCAAATTGCATTTAATTCTAGGTTAAACATAACTATGTCTGAAGTGAAAATATCTCATGCCATAGTGCATGGTTTGCATCGTCCTGAACCGAATGATCAAACGATCGATTCTTACGTGAAACAGGCCTGGCTACTACTTTGGGATATACAATGGGGAATAAACTATTGTCCTGTTGAGAGCTTTCATTGACTATCTTAAATTCAACTAACAATATTGGCTGTAAAAACGAGTCAAATGTCCACGAGAATTAGCCACATGACACCAAATCTATTGGTTGTGCGTGAACTCTGCTCGCAGCTGTTCTGGCTATTATTCAAGAGTAGCGCAATAAGGAAAGATACAATTCTCATCGATGGATTGCAATTATTATCCTATGCTAGACTAGTTATACCAAAAACAGACAAACAAAAAAAACATATAATATACACATACACAAACAAACACACATACACATGTACACACAAACCAACCATATATATGGTTGAGCAATGCATCAACAGCACTCAACCTTGGTCAAACCTAATACACTATATATATATATATATATTAGATTTTCAAAAAGAAAAAGTTACTAGTTGTTTGATTTAATTGAATGATGTCATGATTACCGCGAAATGTGATAACTGATATTCACCAAGTCTAGAGTGTATTGATTTGCTGGAGTAACGGCTCCTACTGATGAGTCGCCAGTAAGCACGAAGCGAATGTACACGTGAGACTATACGAAAGAAGAAAACAATTAACGGCCTGAAGTCTTTAATAATGCCTAATTTTTCTTAAACAATACAATTGATCAAGCGAGAACGCAATTGAACTGCAGTGCTTTTCAGTATATTTAATAATGAACATAGCTGATCGACTCTGTTGGAAAGGAAGGCATCTAAAGCATGGTCAATGGTTGTTCTGCTTTTATTAATGTTACACAGTGTGTAAATTATAAATATAGCACATAAATGCTTCCCTTATAAAGATTTGCAGAAGTAGAAGTTGTAAATAGTGTCCTATTTAGTTCTTCTGATTACTTCCTTTTTTAAATGTATCTTTTTGGAATAAAACAACAGCATGCCAAACATGTTTTAACGATATTGGCGTAGGTCGTTTCTTAAAAGAAAGAAATTTGACGGTTATATTTTCAGATTTTCTTTCGACTTGCGTGAGTGCGCGTTTTCCATTTTTATTTTCCTATAACCCAAATCAGTCTTGAAAGCATCTGTGAATAATGTTTAGAGTAGGATCGCCTTACACTGTCAATTTATGCATAAAATTACCTGTCAAAGTTTTACATCGCTTTGGTAGCAGATCTGCCCTGCCTAATACTACCACATTTTATGTACCCGCAAATTTAAAGTCGTCTAAATCAACAAGACGAAGACTAGCGTTCAAAAATCAATCTGCAAACATAAGGCAAAGAAGCGTAAGCGAAAATAAACAGGATCAATCGTTTCATGTCCTTGGTGTAAAATGCCTATATTTTCAATGGTAAAATATAAAAGAAATAAATGGTAACGAACATAAATACATACTAACAGACATGCATACACGCACACACACATATATGTCCAAATACCTTTTAAAATTTGACAAGTATTCTGTAAACATGAAAACAGGCACGCACAAAAAACATTCATATACCGATAAAAGAATACAATCAAACGTATATACAGGAACTCTGCATATAAGCAAACATAACCACACATATTCATACGTGTGTTCATGCATACCTAAATACAAATACACATACATATATGCATACCTAAAAACAAATACACATACATACATTCATAAATACCGAGACAAATACATATATGAATACTCACGTAAACACATACATGCATACATACATATATTTTTAATTATGTCATTATACATACGCTAATGCATACATACGCACGTACATATAATAAAAAAGCATTCATACAAACATATGTGCATACACATACATACGCGCATATATGCATACATACATACAATCAGGCATACAGGCATATATTGGAAAAAAACTACTGACATGTCATTTGAACTAATAACTAAATAATGAATTGAAGCATACATTGATTATAAAAAAGTTGTGTACGATTTATTTTTAAATTGAAATTCCAAATGCACAAAAGTCTCTGAACTAAATATTATACATATACTACCGGTGGCCACCACAAAACGCATCAGAATTTAAGCACGATGCTTCAATGCTGCAAAAGCATATAGTTCAGGCTTACACATTGTCGCCCTTTCTTATTGGGAAAAAAGCAAAAATATCTACTGATAAAGTAAAGATACAGTGCAAATTAAGAAATCGATTTATAGTACGCCAACTACTATTCAGAATGATTTCATTATAGATTTATGGAGAATGTTTGCCAAAAAGTTATCTACGATCAGGATGCGACAATTTTCACAATTTTAGAGATTACACCTATCTATCCATAACTGATACCTTTTTTGAAATCAATGAGTACTGGATACTAACACTATGGTTTCCGAGTCGGTACATGATACCAACCTGATGGATATTACAGGTTTACACATTCGTCTAGGAGATTGTACCGTCCTATTATTCCACATTCTTCTACCAAATATAGTGGTTAAAGGGCGTAAT
Organism: Eudiplozoon nipponicum; assembly: GCA_029291075.1. Lineage (NCBI taxonomy): Eukaryota > Metazoa > Platyhelminthes > Monogenea > Mazocraeidea > Diplozoidae > Eudiplozoon > Eudiplozoon nipponicum. The sequence goes on along the minus strand of JAQBSW010001854.1, from coordinate 97,137 downwards.
ACCGGCTCCTACTGATGAGTCGCCAGTAAGCACGAAACGAATGTGCATGAGATTATACTTTCCGTTCATGCTGCCTTTGGTTTATCCTTCTGGTCACAACTGAACTAATTTGTTACTAGGTTCATAAAACCTAATACATACTTGCATATATATTAGTTCTTCGCAACAAACAGTATTTAACTGTAATATATTGAATTGAATGATGTCATGCTTACCGCGAAATGTGATAACTGATATCGATGAAGGCCAGAGTGTATGGTTTAACTGGAGTAACAGGTGTTCGGAAATTGTTGTAATTCTCAATTTGGGTGAACTTTAGCATAAATTTATATCCATCAGGTTGGTATCATGTACCGACTCGGAAACCATAGTGTTAGTATCCGGTACTCATCGATTTCAAAAAAGGTATCAGTTACTAACACAATGGCCATAGTGTTGGTATCCTTTACAGACTCGGTATATATATTATATAGTGTGAGTTAGCATTGAAGTCGTATTGTCGTTGACTTCAGATTATGTTAGCTTCACTATTACAGGTTTACACATTCGTCTAGGAGATTGTACCGTCCTATTATTCCACATTCTTCTACCAAATATATAGTGGTTAAAGGGCGTAATACCGGCTCCTACTGATGAGTCGCCAGTAAGCACGAAACGAATGTGCATGAGATTATACTTTCCGTTCATGCTGCCTTTGGTTTATCCTTCTGGTCACAACTGAACTAATTTGTTACTAGGTTCGCAAAACCTAATACATACTTGCATATATATTAGTTCTTCGCAACAAACAGTATTTAACGAGTACAATGTGACAAATGGAACACACTTATTGTCAAAATACAGATTTAAACCATTTCACATGATAAAAAACAAAACTAATTAAAAACAACTACATCAATCACAATGTGCGTGTGTATGTACGTAAAAAAATAGACAGAGATCAATCTCCTATATATAGGAGTCCATTAGAACCTATGACAATATTAACGACAAATCAAAACTTGTTGACCGAGGCCTCTGGAGAACAGCACAAGCAGCAGAAAAAGTTACGATCGGATACCAAGTAGATAGCTTCGCTGCTGATATTTACCTTTATTTTCTTCAGAAAAATGCATGCAATTATTGCAAATTACGCCTAATTTAAACCTAAAATATGCTCACCTCCGCCACAACAATCTACTGCCATCTGATTTTCCCTTAGCAGAAATTAACCTCTGACTGTACATTGCGTAAGAGAACCAATCCGCCGATAGAAAATAAATAACATTTAACTTTATGTATAAATGAATAAACATGCACATACATGTGTGCATAGCTTCAAGCATATATACATAAAAAACCTCGTTTGCCTCACAATTTCTTTCAAGAGCTCGAAAAGGTAACTAATTGACTGAGTCTAGGCTCTCAACAACAATGTCAGGAATTATAGGGTAAATTTAATCATATGGTAAAGTGTCCGCAAATGTAAGAGAACTTTTTTAAAAACTAAATAAAATCAGATAGACTCGTAAGATAAAATATTTTAAGATTATTAAGCGAAAACTCAAACAAACGAGAAACACGACTCGTATTTGTGGGCATTTTTTCTTGCACGTTTCCATTCCTGCAATATCGGCAAAAAATAACTGTTTTCTCTGCTTTCATTGATTTACGTTCTATTCAAACCATTATTTTAATACCATCTTGCCACATTATAACATAAAACGACGTTGCGCACATGTGTAAGCTAATCATTTTAGTTAATCGAAATTTCGTTAATAACGATTGAAGGGTTTTTTATTTATATAATAGACTGATGATATCGACATCATATACAAATAAAAGTAAATTAAGCATTGTAAATTGTGTCAGTAATGCTAATTTTTTTATAATATGCTTAAGAAAGATGTTTTGATCCTTTAAATTCTTTAATAATAGTATTTCATTTTCTATGAAATGAGGAAGAAAAATAGAAAGTGGAAAAGAAGAAATACGACTAATAAAATTTGTGCCATTACACAATTTATATATTAGTATTTTAGCTATTGTGATGCGTTTTTGAAGTAGATCTTGCAAAATTGTATCAAATTTTATGTCAAATTTGTTCAAAGAGAACCGGAAGGATAAACTAAATTAGGAGCCAGTGATGGTAGTGGGCATTTGCAGGATATTGGATAATTAGTCAGTACAACCACCCTATAAAGGAGTGTATAAAAGCAGTGTTGGATTTAACTCATACTCAAGTCTTGACAAATGCGACTCCAACAAAACTTACTATTCATATATATATATATATATATATATATATATATATATATAGTCAGTTTAGCTTTGATAGAAGTCATACTAACTATGATTGCAAGTCAATTTTTGTCTTTACCAAACACTACAGTTGCTTCAGGTCACATTTTGCCACCACAGAATGGACTTCAATGTATGCTAAATTTCGACAAAATTTGGAATTACAACTATATCTAAGTATCTGTTACTCCAGAAAACCCATACACTCTGGTGTTGAGTATACCTTTCGCTCATGCTGACTTCGGTTCACCCTTCTGATCCTATTTGAACCAATTTGTTGTTAGTTTCACAACACCTAATACACAATTTCATATATTTAACTCTCCCTAAAACACATTATATAAATATTTAAAGTCAAAATTGCTAAGACATTAAGTATTTAAATATGTGAAACATTTATATACAGAAATAATTTAAAACCAGTTCATAATTTATACAGACGGACTTTCGCTTCATACTAATAACCGATTTATTGTAGAAATGAAACATAATTTCCGTTCAAATATCAAAATAGTAAATAAAATTTTTATTCCCGGACCTTTAAATAGAAGAAGCATGACTACACATCACATCACATGGTGCAAAGAAGACCCTATGTTAATGCCAGTGCAAAAACAAATTGTTTTTTAGAACTTCCAATAAAAAGTAGGAAGGGCAAATACGGTTGAAATGAACATGTAAAGTTAATCACAACAAGTCCGAATAATGAATGCTCGCTTTTCGGAGCACATATCAACATGGTGTAACGAAAGTTAAACTGGGTTTGCACATAAATCTATAACTAAGTAAATCATGTTATGCGTACAGTGTGGCAGATCAACTGAAGCTATTCCACTTTTGCAACTGTGTATTTTGCACATTATTATCATATAACTTAACTTATGCACGATTTCCTTTCGTCGATTTGCACTAGTATTTCAGCAACAATCTGTCTGATCATAATTTATAAGTACGCGTCGTAACCGTCGCCGTGATGGCTGGATAATGACTGGTCCCGCCACCACGAAGGCCACCATAAAGTTATTATTAATAAATGAAATTGCTGGATTATCTATTATTGTCACTTTTTTAGAGTTTCCACGAGTTACATTCGTGGGTTATCGCTTTGCACTATCAGTTTCGCAAAGAACCAATTGATCTCCATTTCCAAGTACGCATCGAGTTCGTTTCCGTGGTGACTGGGTGCTGATTTGTCTCTTCACTCTTAAAGCTACCAAATCGTATATACTAACCACTGGAAGATTATATCGTGCATCATTTCCAGTGGTTAGTATGTACGATTTGGTAACTTTAAGAGTAAAGAGACAAATCAGCACCCAGCCATCACAAAGTCGAACTCGACGCAAACATGGAAATTGGCATCAATCGGATCTTTGCGAAGCTGATAGTGCAAAACGCCAACCCACGAATGTAACTCGTGGATCGCTAAAGCTAGAGTAGCTTTCTCGAACCTTCGTCATTTATGGAGAAACGCGAATATTTCACTTTGCCTTAAAGGTCGTGTTTATAATGCATCTGTACGCGCAGTCTTAATATACGCTAGTGAAACTTGGCCTCTTAGAGTTGATGATCAGGCATTCGATCATCGTTGTTTGAGAAGTATAGCAAATGTTGGTTACCAACAACGAATAACTAACGTTGACATCCGTAGACGTATTTTTGGATCTGACAATAAGTGCTCGTCTAGAAAAGCAAATAAGGCTCCATCAACTTCGTTGGCTCGGTCACGTTTTGCGTATGCCCTCATTCCGATTGCCCAATAGAGCTCTGTTCTCTCATCCAGCACCAAATTGGCGTAAGAAACAAGGTGGGCAGATTTGACATGGCAGAAACAATTAAAGTCACTTACATCCAAATTGGGTAGTATAGGACCCACTCGTCTGCCAGGATGTGGTCCTCGTGCACATCACAGTTCTTGGTTAGAAACCCTTAGCGATATGGCAGCGAATCGAGCTCAGTGGCGATCTTGTTGTAGATGTCTAGTAGAATCATCTTCGTAACTTTCTTTTCTTAGTAGGGCAAAGTTAGCTTCGAGGTTCGGTTTGTTTATGACGTGATACGGTGAAATCCGCAAGGAAGCTGTGTTGCTGATGTCGCATTGCCCGAATGCTAACTTGACCATAATGGTGTTGTGGAGAGGTTTAGTTTGCCTCATTTCTGTGAGTTATCATGATAAATTTACTCATAGTAGCAAGGTTTTCATTCTCTCTCTACCCCTCTCCCTCTCTCGTAAATCTCAATAATAATTTATCTAAATTCACTTATATGCTTTTTTTTCACTCCTTATGGTTATATGGCAGTGAAACATTAGTCACTTGACTTTTGTGTGGCTGGAAATGATGATGATGATGATGAACTCGTGGCAACTCTAAAGGTGACGCTCGCACTGCGCAATCATTCAAGAAATATCTGACAGAGAATAATTTCCGAGTGTTTGATTACGTTTCGATAACTCACTCGCGGTATCATCCGAAGATATTTAATAACACTCAGTACACTAATCACAGAGCACAGATTCAGGCAACTGTGGAAACCACATTCAAGACAGATCTATTTCCATATATTATTATTTTAGACTCACCAGCGGTTAGGATAAGGACAAGAATAAGGAACATCTATATGCACATAGGTATATATTTCCAAAAACACAAAAACCACCGTTCTCTCAGTTCCTTTAAGGTAGTGCCGAATTCCCGTTTTACATAGTCCCATTTTGTGTACAATTGGTTACGGTGAGAAAGTGCACAACAAAATTCAATTTTACGAAAGGGTTTTGTTGTCAAGGTAATTGAAAGTAAATAAACAAAATTGAGAAACCGCTAAACCCGTTTTTGATACAAATTATGACCGTAGCCTGCGAATGATGGTTACTCAAAGAAAAAAAGGTAGAGCAAGAGCGAAGCATATGGCAAAGTCCAAAAACGACAAAAAATAGCTAATCAAATTCCATGCACCTAAGTAAACCCATTTAAGTAAATACATAGAAACATATACACATACATGTTACTTATTATATATATATATATATATATATATATATATATATATATATTCATTGTACCCTTCTGTGCAAAACAAAAAGAAATTTATATATATAATATACATATAAAGTATGAGTATACATTATATATATATACATACATATTATATATATATATATATATATATATATATATATATAAGTACCCATCTATACATACATGTATCAAAAAGACAAATGTCTTTCAATTATGTCAAAAACTGTTTACTTTTAATTATTGAATCTCCGCGTTTTGCGTTCGCGGGTTGTCGCTTTGCACTATCAGTTTCGCAATGATCCGATTGATCCCCATTTCCAAGTTCGCATCGAGTTTATCCCCTTTTTGGCAGGGTGCGGTTTCGTCTCCTTCTTCCGAAGGCTTCAAAATCGTTCACACTAACCGCTGGAAATAAGATACGATCTAATCTTCGTACCCCTCTCCGTAACCAATTGTACAGAGAATGGGCGTAGTCTACTGTTAACATTTATCCGGATAATTGCTCTTTCTCGGCCATTTGCTCGAAGCGTATCTACCGGATTCAGTATGATAAGTTATTTTTTAGGTTACATTTGTAAAATTTTATAATACTGCTGTTGTAATAAATGTATTGCCTCGTGGATTAGGATTCCCGATATATCACACTTTCCAGAATGTCATCATTTTTTCGGCACAATTGAATGTTGATAAAGGGACGCATGTTCTCTTTCTCTTCCTACAATGTACATTTAATATTTGTGTCGGCTTTCTTGGCCTATTATTTACATATTTTTGAATAAAGAACAGTAGGTTGTCTTTCATATAACCTACCTGATCCAATCACGTTATGTAGGCCGGCTTTTTCTAGATCTAACATGTGCACATCCGCTAGAAGTGGTGTTAAACAATTTCAAATGGGAAAACCATTTAACGAACAGAGGTATTCACTATTAAATATAAGCTGAAGGTTTTCAGTCTTTCACACAAATCAGACAATCTGGATATTCATCTTGGATTAAATCGCAGAGAATCACCGTTAACTTTGATAAAGGAATGTTTGTAAGCAGCGACATTACACCCATTGAGGCCACTATTTCATTGGCGACGTTGTTGTTCTTAAGTTTTTTGGTTTATTCGAAGAATTTTAACCGTATATATTTTGATGATGCTTCAAATTGACTTCAAGAGTTTCCATAAGAACTTTGCAGGTAGGTGATATATTGTGTTCACCATTGACAATAATGAACGCATTGGTAAAATTCCGAGACTAGTTTGAGCCTTGTGTACCCTTGACTTACCAGTCATTCGGTATTCGTCTTAATCAGTTTCGTAACATGAACCTTTTCTAGGAATTCTAAATTTTCTCCCGAATCTAAAATATCTCTCACGACGTGTTTTTCCATCTTTCTGAGGATATAGTTGACTATGTTTCCATGTATGTTGATCAATCTTCTGACTGATTTCTCGTCTGAAATAATTCGTTACAAAGTGTGCACCACCTAATATACAATTTCAGATATAGTAGTTCTCCATTATAAACAGGATCTAACTGTTATATATCCAATTGAATGATATCATAGTTACCGTGGAATTTGATAAATGATATCGATCAAGGCCAGGGTGTATATATTTGCTGGAGTAACAGGTGTTCAGAAAAAGTTGTAATTTTAAATTTTAGTGTGCCCAGTGTGGTAGTATCGTGTACCAAATTGGAAATCAGTGTATTACCATGTATCATTTCGGCAACCACAATGTTGCATTTTCGAAGACTTTCTAAGAAGTTAGCTTCACTAACGCAGGTTTACAAGTTCGTAAAAGAGACTGTATGGTCCTATTTTTCCAAATCTTCACCCAAATAAATAGTTAGTAAAGGTCGTAATACTGGCTCCCACCGATGAGTCGCCAGTAAGCATAAATGAATGTGCACGACATTATACGTTCCGTTCATGTAGAATGGGTTTATATTTTTGGTCATAGTTGCCCTAATTTTTTTACTATGTGTGCAACACCTAAAACAGAATTCACATATATAAGATGTCCAGCACAAAATTATCTAACTGTTATATATTTATTTGAATGATGTCATGATTACCGCGAAATTTGATAATTGATATCGATCAAGGCCAGAGTGTGTGGATTTACTGGTGTAACAGCCGTTTAGATATAGTTCTAATTATCAATTTTGGTGATTATTAGGGTACATTAAAATTCAATGTGTTGGTATCGAATACCGAATCAGAAATCGTAGTGTACCATGTACTTTTTCAGCAACAATTATGTTGGTATCAGATACTAAGAAAACAGCCATAGTGTTGATACACTTTACAGGCTTGTTATATATATATATATATATATATATATATATATATGGGGGTTGGCTTTAAAATCGCATTATCGAAAACTTTATATGAAATTAGTTTCACTACTGTAGATTTCCACATTCGTATAGGAGATAGCATGATCCTATTTTTCCAAATCTTCGCCCAAATAAATAGTTTGTAAAGGTCGTAATACTGGCTCCTACTGATGAGTCGCCAGTAAACACAAAACGAACGTCACGAGATTATACGTTCCGTTCATATAATCATTGGTTAATCCTTCTGGTAATATTTGAACTAATTTGCTACCAGGTGCGCAACATCTAATACACATTTGTACATATATTAGTTCTCCGCCATAATCAATATCTAACTGTTATATAGCACAACTTCAAGAAACTATAATCAAGATTGATATAAACACCTGACCCATTAATTGCTTACATATGTCAGTATAAACTAAGAATTGTATAGTGTAGAAAAGGCAATTCATCCAGTAGACCGGTTTCGTCCTTATTGGGAACTCATCAAGTACTGGCCCGAATTTGCCGCGGACAGGATACGAACCTGGGCACGTCTGCTTTCGGAATCTGGTGCTCTAACCACTGAGCTATCCTGCCGCACACTACACTACACACAATTTTCAGTTATATACTAACTAATGTAACTTGGTTAGTCGATTTTTCCTTTAGGTGGAGCTCATATGGCATCCACTTAGACCCAAAGTTCCAACTAACCATCCTCAATCTGTCATTACTGAGCAGACACCACACTACATGGGGAAGTGGCATTGAAAGGAACATTTATATAATTAAACGAACATTGGTTGCGCGGGCGGTGATAACAATTATAATAATCAAGTTTGCGGTCCAGAAACATTAATTACTTACATTTGTCAGTATAAACTAATAATTGTTTAGTGTAGAAAAGGCAATTCATTCAGTAGACCGATTTCGACCTTATTGGTAACTTAGGGAGGCTTAGTGGTTAGAACGCCAGATTCCAAAGCAGACATGCCCAGGTTGGAGCCCTGTCCGCAACAAATTCTAGCCAGTATGTTATGAGTTCCTAATGAAGACGAGACCGGTCTACTGGATGCATTGCCCTTTCTAGACTACACAATTCTTAGTTTTTACTGACATATGTAAGTAATTAATGGGTCAGGTGTTTATATCAAGATCGCAAACTTATAGTAATTGTTATCACCAACCACCAACCGATGTTCGTTTAAACTCAACAAACTTTCGTTTATTCCTTTCGAAAAAATTTATATTTAGCAATTTAATTTTTTTGTTTAGTTAAAATTGGAGGAAGTAGCACTATCCAGATATTACCAAGAACATCCACAAATAACAGTATCTTCATCTATTCTATGTGTGCGTTTCTCTTCCTACTAAACAACAATATATATATATATATATATATATATATATATATATATATATATATAAAAACGTGTGTGTTGGCGGTATAAATTGATAAATTGTTTCCGACTTACAATGTATTCCCTGCTCCACAAAACCGTGTGCTTCTTTCAATCATCAGTGATATAAAAACCTATATTTGTAACTACTCTTTCATTGTGATAGTTTTACTTGGGTATTTCCGTTCACCTTTAGATAGAGCGAGCCGTATTTGGTGCTTCATTACACAATATCAGCTGTGTAAGTAGTAACAAATAAGGTTTAGTGGCAGGATATGATAGAATATCTGTTCTCGCGATGGACTACTACGTACAACATGTATCAAAATATGGGTACAAACAAGCATATGTATATATATATATATATATATATATATATATATATATATATATGTATATATATATGTATATATATATATATGTATATATATATATATATATATATATATATGTATATATATATATATGTATATATATATATATATATATATGTATATATATATATATATATATATATATATATATATATATATGTGTGTGTGTGTGTGTGTGTGTGGTAACGACCGCTTATTGGCACTTCTACATTGATGAAAATGAAGTTGACCCTTTCTAAAGCAATTTTGACTTAAATTTATTGAACTATATTTCTACTTCGGCAGTTAAGATTATTTATGTTAATTTAGTTAGGCTAATAGTATTTATTTGTGGTTAATAAGTACATTTATACAAAAAGAATTTGTCTAAATTTGTCATAACTACGCGCGCGCACACACACTTGGAGAGAAGCATACAGACGCTCTTTGTAATTCATATCGTGGCCGTTGGATTTAACATCACTCATGTTCGTGTATTAGTGATTGTTATTTCTGACTTAAAAATATTCGGTTGAACGTTTTTATCATACTTGTTAGTATCGTTTAGAAGAACTTACATAGATTTATCCAACCAGTAACTGTCCAATCTCTGATATGAGTATGGATGTGAAACCCTTAGGAATGATCGTGATATGCGTCCTATAGTTCAACTTTAGAATAGCCCACAGTAATTTAGCTTACAATAAATTGGATAACTGTATTTTAAAAAATCAGAAATAGCGACTTTGACGATTGGATTATATGACCATTTAAATAAGTTCAATCGCCGACTGCAAAATCAACGTTTATTTAATTTTATAATTAATAAACGTGCAGGGAACACTGCAAACTTGATATGTTCTTGCAAGTATGTATTAGGTTTTGCGAACCTAGTAACAAATTAGTTCAGTTGTGACCAGAAGGATAAATCAAAGGCAGCATGAACGGAAAGTATAATCTCATGCACATTCGTTTCGTGCTTACTGGCGACTCATCAGTAGGAGCCGGTATTACGCCCTTTAACCACTATATATTTGGTAGAAGAATGTGGAATAATAGGACGGTACAATCTCCTAGACGAATGTGTAAACCTGTAATAGTGAAGCTAACATAATCTGAAGTCAACGACAATACGACTTCAATGCTAACTCACACTATATAATATATATACCGAGTCTGTAAAGTATACTAACACTATGGCTATTGTGTTAGTAACTGATACCGTTTTTGAAATCAATGAGTACTGGTTACTAACACTATGGTTTCCGAGTCGGTACATGATACCAACCTGATGGATATTAATTTTTTTGTTTAGTTAAAATTACAGGTTTACACATTCGTCTAGGAGATTGTACCGTCCTATTATTCCACATTTTTCTACCAAATATATAGTGGTTAAAGGGCGTAATACCGGCTCCTACTGATGAGTCGCCAGTAAGCACGAAACGAATGTGCATGAGATTATACTTTCCGTTCATGCTGCCTTTGGTTTATCCTTCTGGTCACAACTGAACTAATTTGTTACTAGGTTGCAAAACCTAATACATACTTGCATATATATTAGTTCTTCGCAACAAACAGTATTTAACTGTAATATATTGAATTGAATGATGTCATGCTTACCGCGAAATGTGATAACTGATATCGATGAAGGCCAGAGTGTATGGTTTAGCTGGAGTAACAGGTGTTCGGAAATTGTTGTAATTCTCAATTTGGGTGAACTTTAGCATAAATTAATATCCATCAGGTTGGTATCATGTACCGACTCGGAAACCATAGTGTTAGTATCCAGTACTCATCGATATGTTCTTGTCTGCATAGAGATGGTGCAGTCGACATTTCCAGTCAAGTACAGAATATGCAAGCCGTATATCTTATTTTAAATGCCATTTATATTCGTTGTTGCTTAATTCCTGTTATTCAGTTTGCCATTTTACACTGATGATTATAGAAGGTCGAAGTAAATATGACTAATGGTAGTTTTGCTGATTTGAGATTGGTTAAAAACAATATGATTGGTGTTTATCTCAATCTCACAAACCTGATTTATATAATACTTAAACGGATATTTTTATGTGATTATTTGTCTAAGTTACTGCAAATAAAGACTCATTACTTATTGTATAAAATTTCTCTTGAATTATCAACAAGGATAACCATGGAGGAACTCATGCAGAAACTTGCATTGAGTGGTACGATGGCAGAGCTCCAGCCGAATAGGAATCGCCTTTCTGAAGAAAATATTCAGTTCAGGAACAATAGTTGGATCACAGAAACCTAGATTATGTACTTTAATGCTAAAACCAGTTGTTACAAGTATGTATTAGGTGTTGCGAACATAGTAAAAAATTAGTTCAGTTGTGACCAGAAGGATAAACCAAAGGCAGCATGAACGGAAAGTATAATCTCATGCACATTAGTTTCGTGCTTCCTGGCGACTCATCAGTAGGAGCCGGTATTACGCCCTTTAACCACTAGATATTTGTTACTAGGTTCGCAACACCTAATACATACTTGCATATACATTGATATCCATCATGTTGGTACCATGTACGACTTGGAAACCATAGTGATTGTACCATGTACCCTTTCGATACTGTAATGTTGGTATCGGTTACAAACACAATAGTCATAGCTAAATACTGTTTATTGCGAAGAATAATATATATGCAAGTATGCATAGTTTTGCGAACCTAGTAACAAATTAGTTCAGCTGTGACCAGAAGGATAAACCAAAGGCAGCATGAACGGAAAGTATAATCTCATGCACATTCGTTTCGTGCTTACTGGCGACTCATCAGTAGGAGCCGGTATTACGCCCTTTAACCACTATATATTTGGTAGAAGAATGTGGAATAATAGGACGGCACGAAACGAATGTGCATGAGATTATACTTTCCGTTCATGCTGCCTTTGGTTTATCCTTCTGGTCACAACTGAACTAATTTGTTACTAGGTTCGCAACACCTAATACATACTTGCATATTTATTAGCTCTTCGCAACAAACAGTATTTAACTGTTTTCAATTTTTACAATGAGAAATTCGTCAAAGTATGAAATAGCCAAACGGTAGACCACCCAATTGAATCCCATGAGAAATCATTTACTGAAGCACAATTTCAAATTGTTTAGATTTTTGAAAACGTATCCAGTTTGAACGTTTGAAATAATTAGATGTGTTTGTTTGAAAGTTGAATCACTAAATTTTGAATCTTTTTTGCGCAGTGCTGTCCTTCTTGTTGTGGATTTGACCGCATTTTTCTTGTGCGGGACAATTGATAGCACTCTTAGGTCGGTAAAATCTTGAATTTTGTACATTTTCAGGTGCTCTGATTATTGGCCTCGATTGATGGGTTCTCACTTGTCCCTTCTTTTTTAAGCCTTCCATCAGCTGATTGTCTGAAAATGACGAAGAATGGAAAATCTTGTTCCAACGTCATTTTCAGACAATCAGCTGATGGAAGGCTTAAAAAAGAAGGGACAAATGAGAACCCATCAATCGAGGCCAATAATCAGAGCACCTGAAAATGCACAACATTCAAGATTTTACCGACCTAAGAGTGCTATCAATTGTCCCGTACAAGAAAAATGCGATCAAATCCACAAGTTGAATCATTACTTACTAATTTCCATTTTTAGGAACTTTTGATGTTTTAAGCCTTTTATTCGAGAGATTACTATAACATTGTTTTTCAGATATTCAATTTATTTTTAATGATCACCAGTACAGAAATATGACAGTTTAGAAATGTCTTCGAATTTGGCCTCAATAATGTTCCAATTCCAGAGGAATTTTTTAAGAAACTTGATGGATGAAAGAGGTTCAAATAGTGAGCATAAAGAAAGCCGTTGAAGCTACAGCATTATTTCCCATGTTTCACGCAATTACGTCTTGCGTGAGATCTGAATTGCAGTTTAAGCGACTTTTGAAATTCATGCTCGCAATTTTGAACAAAGATAGAAGGAACGATAGCGTAAATTATAAATGAATATTAAACCAGTATTTTAAGTCATCTTAAAGTCTTGCAGACAAACGTTTGTCTTAAGAATAAATCGATCAAAAGACAAAATAAATTCTCTCTATGGGTCGCAGTTACGGGAAATATATCTTTCAGAAAAGCACGAAATTGACTCTGCGTTAGCCAAAGGCCGACTTATAACCAAATAACATCGTGTAAAAACTGGCTTGAATCTACTTAAATTCATCAGTATGCACATCTCAATTCTTTTAAATGTGCAAGACCAAAATACCTTGTTGAAACGCCATGAAATTTAATAGAAATGCAGACATCATAGTATTTAGAAGAAGAACAATGGAAAATCTTGTTCCAAAGTCATTTTCAGACAATCAGCTAATTGAAGGCTTACAGAAGAAGGGACAAGTGGGAACCCATCAATTGAGGCCAAAAATTACATCACCTGAAAATGAGGAAAATTCAAGATTTTACCGACCTATGAGTCCCGCACAAGAAAAATGCGGTCAAATCTCCAGCAAGAAGGACAGCACTGCGCAACCGAATGCATCTTTTAAAATGTATTTAAATCATAGTATTACGCTCAGGTAAAGGCAAGTCAGTTGTGAAAATGGATAAATCAGTCAATGCCAATGCTGTCATCACTGAAGACTGGACTCGTCGTTGATGAGATGATATGTTAGTTTGACTAACCATTCTCCTATAGCTGTGGCGGATCAGCATAATTAGTTTTACTTACCACTCATGTAAATGAGAGGCTGAACATACGAAGTCTCAATCTCCACTAGAAATGAGCGATCTATTGTTTGCCAATAGCCAACATATAACTATGAATTTCATGGTCATGCGGTAATGAATAATCATTATATTATACTCATGTAATGATACTTAATAGTGGTATTAGTTGTTGTTGTGTTATTGATATACAAAATATATATGCCCACTATATATATTTGGGTGAGGAATGTGGGACAATTAGGAAATTGTACTGTCCAATTATCCCACATTCCTCACCCAAATATATCGTGGGTAAAGGGCGTAATACAGTCTCCTACTGATGAGTTGCCAGTATACCTGAAACGAATTTGCACATGAGATTATACCGTCCGTTCATGCTAACATTGGTTTATCCTTCTGGTCATATGCAAACTAATTTGTTAATAGGTGCGCAACACCTAATAGGCAATTTAATAATCGAAACGGAAAACTTTAAATAATTTAACGCAGCAATCAAAGAATAAGCGCTGTTGACGTCCGCATCACATATTATTTATAATTATACACGCGTAAGTTATCAATTGCCATAAATAGGTGACTGATGAGACGGTTAAAAAAATAGTGGAAAAAATTACATTTAAAGAAGTGTATCAAATTGAATCGTTAATACACGTTGACAAATAATCCATATATTCTTGAAACAATCCACATATGTCCACTATAAATTCCATATAAGATATTTCCTTAAGGCAGAAAAACAAATGTGCTTCCAATATACAAGGTGCCGTGAATTAAACAAATATAGCGCGACTCATAGAAACAGACGCAGCATTTACTAGTGTTCAATCAGAATTAGTGGTGATGCATGAAAAAAATTGTGGCATTCCAATTTCACACTTTTTAAAATGCATAAATACGTTTATTTATGAATGCTTCGAGAGAAAATGAGATAGAATTCTTTTGTGTATTTGCCAAAGTGCGTTTTAATTTATATATATATATATATATATATATATATATATATATATGTTCCGTACATATTTTATTAAGAAGAGAAAGCATATTTAATATCATAGAGTACAATGGCCGATTTATTTCGAAAACACGCAACAACACATTGCAATCTTTTATCTATATACATTCTGGTTTTTCATTTGGATTTGATTTTCCATTCTACATCTATTTCTTATTTAGTTTGATTTTAAGTGTATATGCGTGTGTCAGTGTTCGTGTAGGAGATTGTACCGTCCAATGTTCCACATTCCCCACCAAAATATATCGCTTTTATAGGGCGTAATACAAGTCAGTAAGTCCGAAACGAATGTGCACATGGGATTATACATTCCGTTCACGCTGGATTTGGTTTATCCTTATGGCCCTATTTGAACCAGTTTGTTACTAGGCGCCTAACACCTTATACACAATTGCAAATATATTAGATCTACACAAAGAAAGTATCTAATTGTTATATATTTAATTGAATGATGTCATACATATCTTGAAAAAAGTGATAACTTATATCGATCAAAGCCATAGTGTATGGGTTTGCTGGAATAGCAGGTGTTCAGAAGTAGTTGAAATTCTCAACTTTGATGAAATTTAGCATATCTTGAAATCCATTGTGTTGGCACCATGTACTGACTCGGCAACCATAGTGTTGGTACCATATACCTATTCAGCAACCATACTGTTGTTATCATGTACCGACTCAACAATCATAGTGTTGGTTCATTTTGACAGGCTCGGTATATATTATATATAGTGAATTGGCTTTGAAGTCGCATTGTCGAATTTTTTTAATATTAAATTATCTTCACTAGTGTTAGTATACACATTCGTATTAGAAATTGTACCGTCCAATTGTCCCACATTCCTCACCAAAATATATAGTGGGTACAGGGCGTGATCCGACTGATGAGTCGCTATATTAAACCTTGCATTCATGCTGATTGTTTTATCCTTCTGGTCCTATTTGAACAAATATGTCACTAAGTGCGCAACAACTAGTACAAAATTGGGTGACAACTAGTCTGATTTTCAAATTTTCATCCATTTCTTGTTGGTGGTTTATTGCGGATAGATTTTTAAATGCATTTGCGTGCCTGTGTGCGTGTCAACGTAGATTAGATCGTACCTCATTTCCAGTGGTTAGTATGAACGATGTTGAAGCCTTCGGAAGAAAATGACTAATCCGCATGGAGCCCAAACGAAGAAAAAAACGATGCGTATTTGGAAATGGGGATTAATCGGATCTTTGCGTAACTGATAGTGCAATGCAATAACTCGCAAACGCAACTCGCGGTGAGTCAACATATCCAGCTCGCACTGCGCACCAATCATTCAAATAATATCTGTCAACATGTGTGCGTGTCTGTTTGCATGTAGGGGTCATTCTTATTGCATCACAGTGATATTTGAGATTTCGATTTTCTTACATTGATGTGCCAATTTTGACCACGTGTTCGCTTTGTTGTTATTTTAATGTAAAATGTCTTTCCTCGTATGTTGTCGTTCTTATCGAGTTGTTCTTGAGTTTTATTTTGTTTCCTTGGTAGCAGCACAGGGTGTGCGGATTGCAGTAGTAAATGCTTTTATTGTTGTGCAATTTCTGTTACAGTCAACGATGGTAGTGATGTAATATACGCAGCTTTTTTCTTCATTTCGCTGCCAATCTCGTCAAATATTTGTTGAATCTGGTTTAATGGGTGTCCGGACTTACCTAAATGATAGTAAAATGATATTGGGTTGTGTTAAATTGTGGCCATTCGAAGAAAATTTCATGTTGGTGAAACGTTTGAATGGTAAGGTAACGTGCTTTTTTTGAATAAGGAGCTTTGTCTTTGTATAATAATTTTTATGACTTTGCTTTGTGTAGAATTGAGATACTCTTAAAACTGGCCAGATACTCCGTTTCAGATATACGCCCGGTGACAGCTGATTTTCCTGACGGTTCAAGTCCTTCTTAAATAATTTTCTGCGGTGAATTTTGATCGATTTTGTAGACCAATTGCTATTGTACATTCATGAAACTTTGTAGATTATGAAGGATTTGCAGAGAATTTGCAGTTGATCCTTGACATTTAACCTTAAAATTCTAAGTGCGCTGCTTGTTGTTTTAGCTTCTGCACAATGGAAATTCGTCTTAGTGATTCGATTTGACCACCGTGCAATTATTGAGGCCGGTGGGTTGCCTCGCAATGTGAAGCTTGTAAAAACCTTTTTGGCGCTATCCTCTCTAGGATGAATCGAACGTGATCTGATGTTGAAGTTTTTGAACCTCTCCTGGTAGTTGTTCATTAGCAAAAGTTTCCTCGGGTAGACTAGTTCTTTCTCGATCTTGTTTTCAAGACCTACCTTCTTGATTCGTTTAGCTAGGCATTTCATTGTTTATTTTTTAGATTTATCACACCAGCGATGTGATGAATGTATTG
Source organism: Eudiplozoon nipponicum (assembly GCA_029291075.1). Taxonomy (NCBI): domain Eukaryota; kingdom Metazoa; phylum Platyhelminthes; class Monogenea; order Mazocraeidea; family Diplozoidae; genus Eudiplozoon; species Eudiplozoon nipponicum. The sequence continues at coordinate 79,644 of JAQBSW010001854.1, read as the reverse complement.
ACAAGGTCAAATCATAATTTTTCTAGCGGGTGGGTTGGGAGTAAGTGAAGGCAGTGTCGTCTTTCTCCACAGCGAGAGAGGATTTGATTTTTAGATTGGCTTCATTGGTTTGTTTGAAAATTCCGGTTGGGTCTGCTGCATCTGGGATGAATAGTGACAGATCTTTTTCCACACCGAGAGAGGATTTGATTTTTAGATTGGCTTCATTGGTTCGTTTGAGAATTCCGGTTGGGTCTGTTGCATCTGGGATGAATAATGACAGATTTACATAACTTTTGTAAAGTACGCATTGGTCAATTATGCTTTTCAGGCTCGTTTGCTCAAGAAAGTGCATATATATCTGCAATGAAATGTGCAATGGAGATACCCATAGCCACATAATTGAACTGTCGGATATATCTACCTTCAAGTGTAAATAGACTATTTTATGCATATTCTAATATGCTATCTTTAAGGCTATTAACGTATATTTGAAAACCTTTGAACTCATTATTAATTAAGTCACACGAGATAGTCCATACTTTTAGAACAGTGGGATCTTTGTACATATAGATGAACCGTCAATCAGAGCTATTTTTTCTACTGAAAATTTTCTTCCTTCAGTTCATCTACTTGCATAAAAAAGTCTTTGATTTTTACTTTTTAATGAAATTTCGTAATTAGCGAATGAGTTTCAGAGAAACTTTGCAGGCTTATGTTGCGCTGCATTGACCATTGTCGTAGGTTTGCGAGTTTTTGGTTTGTCGTACAGTTATGCATGGTTTGTTCCGACTGATTTCACTTTTTGAATTTAAGATAAAATGTGTTTTGTCATTTTTAACAAAAGTTATTCTTGCTTCAATATCTGTTGAGGTTTCTTCTTGTTTTTTTGTCTGGTTTAAATTCTGATCGATTACTTATGATTTCGATCCTGAACACATCATAAGCATTGGCTTGGAGTACAACAGCTCCCGATTCTTTCTCGGGTTTAGCCAGTCGTATAACTTTGTCAGATAGCAATTTTTTTAGTTTACCTATCTGTTTCTTTTTAATGATTTTGCGTCCCATGAAATCCTTTTTGTTAAGTTGTTGTAGATTTCAGTTTTTGCCAGGATAAAAATAATGCCGCATTCGATTAGACTCTAGTTGGAACATACCGAACAATGCTCTACGGCAAAGCAGAAAAACTCATAAATCATCAAAAGTATCAGGAGCTCCTTCGATGTTATGTAATGATCAACGAACAATAACATATACCTACATTTCTCTGCAAACTATTTCAACCATGACGAAACTCCATAAACACAAACAACATCAAGGACACTTTCCAGCAAGCAGATGAAGAAATGAAGGAAACATCCAAGAAAACAAAATTGCATCATTATTCCTTTATTTCTTATTTACATACATTTCACTGGAAAAACAACGACTATCTTGTGTGATTCGATTGAAAATGGGTTACAAGATTTTCCTATAGAAACTAATGAAAATACCTAAAATTAGCATATACAAAAAAAAGAGCAATTTACATAGTAAGACCCATAATTCAGAACGTTCAATGGTATAGCTAAGGGAAGCTTCATTGCTTAGTTTGTAGAGCCAAACGTATGTATATCAAGAGTCAGGTGTTTATAGCAATATCGCAACCTTGATTATAGTAATACCATTTATACCTTAGACTGACCTTTTACTAGATTGTTGCGTGTCACGTGTTCGTGTATATATATCCATAGCTGTTATGTTTACTCAACTAAGTGAAACTAGAGTGGCTTAACATTTTAATGCTGTATTACTAGTGTTATCTAAATAGGTAGGGTTGAGGAAAAGACACAAAAAATCATTTTCAATAAAATAAGAGGCTTAATTAAGAAAGGAAATAAAATAAGTGATGGTCAGATAAGAAAAATTTGAAAATTATTTAAAGAAAGAATAAGCAGTATAAGGAAAGAAGATAGAAGCTCTTTAATAAACGTTCAACTCACTAAGTGTTTTAAAATTAAACGAACAGTTAAGGATGAAATTTAGAAGGACTATATTCTCAATAATTGATTAATCATTAATTACATAATAAGCCCACAATTAAACCGTCTTAATCCTATGTTCTTAATCTTTTATTGGAGCCATCTTCAGATTCTGATTCATGCAATCAATTTTACTACCATTAGCTAATTTTACATTTCAAATCGAACCTAATGATTTATAACAGCTGTTTCATTTATAATATCCTCTCGAGATTTAATTCCGATAGATTCTCGAATAAATTTCGTAATCCTTTAATGAAAAAACATTGTCACGTGTCTGCAATCATTCTAGTAAATAGTGTGTCTGGTCTCCACTACATGGCAGACAATATCACATTTAGCAACATTTCTATGTTCTCCTCTTCTTACCTTGATTGGGCGCATGGTCTCACAAACGTACGTGAGACAACAATAATTGCATATTATCATATCTTCAAGAAGCAAAACTACTGGAATTCAGCTTGTGTTAGTCAAAACTCAGATCAGATAACTTTGAAAAATACAGTTTCGCATTTTTTCATTCGTTTAAGCGACATTTATTGAAGTACTTGTCATAATGTGTCGCGAACGAGGCTCGAAATGTACTACATGTGCTCCTGAGTCCCGCACTCATACCACAACGTCACCTCTGCTGCACACTACAAGTTACACTAATATACCAACTACTGTTTTGGTTGTAAGAATGTATTAGGTGTTGCGAACCTAGTAACAAATTAGTTCAGTTGTGAGCAGAAGGATAACCCAAAGGCAGCATGAACGGAAAGTATAATCTCATGCACATTCGTTTCGTGCTTACTGGCGACTCATCAGTAGGAGCCGGTATTACGCCCTTCAACCACTATATATTTGGCTGAAGAATGTGGGAAAATAGGTCGGTTTTGGTTAACCATTTCTTCCAGTGGAACCAATATATAATCACAGCCTGCTACTAAACAAAAATCCAATATAATTTCCTCAGGCGACATGGGGTAGCTAGTTAGAACTTAAGGTCTTACGAGAAGCCAAATGGATTCAACACGAAGAAAAAGCTAACCAAGACATTAACCGATATATGGCATAAAATTGCATGAATTGTGCCGCCGGAGTGACGCAGTACTAAGAGCGCTAGACTCTGACACAAAAGTGCCCCGGTTCATGACCCGGTTGCGGAAAATTCTGAAAGTACTTTACAAGTTACCAATAAAAACAAAACCCATCTACTTAATGAACTGCTTTTGCTACTTCGTGCAATGTTTCGTTTATACTAACAATATATATATATATATAATATATATATATATATATATATATATGCAATACAGGGGACAAACATCGCATAAAAGACAAGAAACGGATAAATATTGAAATATGAATGCGTTGTGTTGTATACATTGAAGATGCAATGATGTAAAGCTAATTTCAGAATGAGTTAGCGTTCTATATGGTGACAGTATAAAATAGATCCTCAAAGATTACAAATACAGAGAGGCAAACACACATTATGACAGCAATGGTTAGACCTTTGAAATAGTGAATTTTGTTGCATTGTTTTCCAGAAATGACGAGTTAATTACTGTTTATGTCTCTTTTAATATGTTGAAAATGATTTCTTAGTAAAATCGAAGAAATTATTACAAATCTAATGCAAATTTTATTGGTTCTTATTTGGATTACACAAACTTAATATATATAATTTATATTACAACCCGCACAATCAATTTAATAATAAAATCAAGGATGCGATCTTGCTTTAAACACCTGTCCTATTATGTACATAGATTTGGAAGTATAAACTAAGAATTGTATAATGTAGAGAAGGCAATTCGTCGAGTAGACCGGTTTCGACCTTATTGGGAACTCATCATGTATTGTCCAGAATGTGCCACGGACAGGGCTCCAATATGAGCACGTCAGCTTTGGAATCTATTACTCTAATCACTGAGCAACCCTGCCGCATACTACATACAATTTTCTCTTATATAGTAACTAATTTCATTTTAAGTAAATAACGCATATGAAATTGCAAAAGCTTACAAACGTTGCGCATGTTAATAGATCGAATTTAAGCGGCAGATATTCTCCAACAGACAAAAAATTTAAAACAATTTGGGTTTAACGTCACATCCGAGATTTCCAAAACATTATATTTAAATAGCGATTTGGTCCAACTTAGTCAGTGTTCCGATGAATTTTTTTATGGTTAAAGGTCAAAATTTGGCAGTAAGTAAAGATGCTTATGCTAAATTTGCAATGTAATGCGACTGGTGTTACATATGGAATTGGAGTGCATTTCAAGAAGGCAAACTGTATTTAAACAATTAATAATCTAATTTTTCTAGTTCAGCCTACTTATTATAAAACTGAAAGTTAAAATTACGTTTTGTTGTTGCTGGTTTTGTTGCAATTCTTGCTGGAGTTGTTGTTGAAGTTGATGTTGAGTCAAATGATGATTATACACTGCCGCGGTGTTTGCCAAAGCTAAAACAGCCTCGCTCTCACTTAGTTCACTACCACATCCACTGGAGCCACAGTAAACCGGTTGGCTGCAAAATACACAGAGCATGGGCAGATTCGCAATATTGAGTACAATTATAAATTTAAAAACACAAGCATAAATAAATATACACATTGTAATTAAATGTTTTCTTCTCATAAAACATATACTGTATAATATTCAAAGGCAATAGAAATTATTTAAAAAATATAAATATATATATGCATTAGTAGTCTTTCGTGGAATAGGGTGACCACGGTACTTCAATAAATTCATCGCTACTAGTTTCACCATTCTTTAATATATATATATATATATATATATATATATATATATATATATATTGAAAAGCCAAAACAAATTGATAAATGTAAACGTGGAGAGTGTGAAGAAAAGGAACAACCAATAAAATGCGTGCATCACCTCCAGTGCATACTCAATGCTTGCATAAATCCCGCTTCATTTTTTTAGTCATAAAGCTTCGTATGTGGCTAACTCCTTTTTATTATTGCATTTAGTATTTAAATTAAATTTTATATACGGAGAACATAAATGTAAGATTTCAACGATATGTTGCGCAATTGCAGACGTGTATTCATCATTTGATTTAAAACAGGCGTTCAAGTTGGATTTTTTAAATTAGAGTAAATAACCATCTGGCCGATCAGATAAAATTTCTTCTTCGTTTTTCACATGGAAAGGGGACTATGAATATATATATGTTGAGATGAAACGAAATAATTTTAAAATTAATATTGAGAATTTCCGAAAATTAATATGTAGATTATTATGTAATTTTAGCCTGGGTTGCAATCTTATAGATTGGTAATTGAACATTTAATAAAACATATATATTAAAGTACAGTAATTATAAATGCGATTTATTTATTGCACCATGTTGCCTTATACACAGAGGACTTACAGCTGCTTATATTAGTTCTCGACAGATCCGGTTTAAAGGACTGGTTTATTCGCTCATATGAACACGGTCTCTACTAGGGCTTCATAACGATAGGCACAAATGCATATTTATATAGGTATTTTTAGTTTTTTATAAAACGTCACTAATTCACTATAGTCTTCATTATTGCAAACCAGCTTTTTGCTATTGATTCATCATAAAATGCTATTGAAAAACTGCTAAATATTGCGATACTATGCTATTTTAAACATTATATATTTGTAAATATTATTAAAACGTTGGTTCGTGATATAGATAGTTGTATTTACCCATAAAGGAGAAAGCTAAATAAAGATCGATATTACTCTAATTTACGCACGCGGAATATTTAAATGTATAGATTAAGTTGCTGGTAATGCTCGTACTAGAAAAATTAGAAAAGTCAGAATTAGGCATGATAGAAAGTGATTCAAGTTCGGAATTTATAGACCCCAGGACAGTATTAGTTCAATCGTAGAAAATCAAATAGTAAATCTGTCAATATGGAATCTTAAAAAGAACAAATTTAATTTCTTAGCTGTGGTTGGAACACGGAAATTTCAGAAGAAAGATAAGTGGGAAATGAAGTAGTTGCAAAGCATGCGAATATGGAACAATCGCTTTGAGATAAGGATAAGGTTAAATGTGAATTAGAAGTTGCTTCAATCGTTGTAACACACCAAGATGACAAATATAAGCCCAGTTAAGAAAGTAACATCTAAGAAATGTGTTAGTGTCGAAGAATGTTATAATTATAAAAGTGGATAAAGAAGCTACGGTTCTGATGAGTCAATCCGATTATAACAATTAAATGTTTGAACAGCTAAGTAACAATGAAGTATACAATAAAATTATGTAAGACATAACTGATGGGTTACAAGGTCAAATAAAATTATTCATCAATAATATAATTCTTAATTAGGAACTGGATTCGGCACACGGTAACACACTCATATAAATAGATAAATTTGCACCCGGGGTGTTTGGTTTGGTGAAAGAGCATAAACCTGGTGACCAATTTAGAACAATTTACTATATCTAGCACTTCTCAAAATATAAAAATTCTAAGTTATTATGTCATAGAATAAGAAAACATTCCTACTTTTTAGATCATACACTGATGAATTCATATTAGTTAGTTGAAATCGTCGATGAATTTGGATTAGATGAAGTTGACAGGTTGGCGAGCTTAGACGTAGTATCAAAGTACACAAAAATACCCGTAAAGAAAATCCTGAATTGCTTTCGACGTCCCAAAGGGACAACATTTGTCGGTCCCAATAGAAAAAAATGTTATGCATTATTTGTAAAATAATCTTTAGATAAGACACCACTGAAGTCTCAATTTTATCAACGGTTCTTGGATGACATTAGTGATCTGGAACCGCGGTGATGAAGTGGTAAATTTCATAAATTCAACCAATCAAAGGAGCAAACTATAATTTATGATTGAAAGGGAGTCATCAGGAAAATTACCTTTTTGATGCCAAACTAATTAGACATGATCAGAAATTAGGTAGAACTTTTTAGGAAAGATAATTACTCGGGAATCCTTCTTAATTTCTAGTCAATCATACGTATCGGAAGAAAATCGGTGTCTGAAAATTATTAACAATAAGACGCGTTGGAATTAGGCAGACGATATTAAAAAAATCCAGGACTAATAGTTACCAACATAAGTAAATTTAATCATAATTTGAGGTACGCAACATCTGATAGAGCAACGTATGATCGTGGGGTCATGGTATTACCAAACTCCAAACTGAGCAGGAAAGTAAAATCAAAAGCTTCAAATAACAATACAAGAACTGTTTAAGATGGTCCATTACATTGGGGACCAGACTCGCGAAAGAAAAAGAAAAATAACACTTTGAGATATTATGAGTGTATGAAATCCCATGCAAAGACAGTAGTCTCATGTATGTTGGTGAAACCATGCACCCAATCAAAATAAGAACAGGAGACCATAGAACTGCATGTAATTATGTACATTTTTTTCATATCTGATATTGACTGGCACGCATTGGAGATTTGACAAGCAATTAACTGAAATGACTTTAGACGCATAGCGATACGTAGTTGTAACAGAATGACGAGTTTGATTACCAAATCTATCGAAATTAAATCAAGAGATAACACAATGAATGAAACATTTGTGGGAAAATCGCTGTTCTGTTGGAATCACAGAATTACTTAATGGTAAGGAACAAAAGCTTGCTTGAATCAGTCTTGGGTTAGCACCAGTGAAAAATGAAGAATATTAGATTAAGAATGATTAATTAGTAGGCTTACAAACCCATTATTGCTTAATAAATTACTGACAGAACAATCATTCCAAATTTAATCCTATAAATGTTTTCTATTTAAACTTTTAGGTTAGGGTGCGCAGTGAGCTGAATGCTTGTTAATGGACTTTTCTCCTAAATAATATTTATAATTCTATCGTTAAGTAATTTTCATAACTTACAGTCCGACCATCACTTATTTTCAAGTATGTATTAGGTGTTGCGAACCTAGTAACAAATTAGTTCAGTTGTGACCAGAAGGATAAACCAAAGGCAGCATGAACGGAAAGTATAATCTCATGCACATTCGTTTCGTGCTTACTGGCGACTCATCAGTAGGAGCCGGTATTACGCCCTTTAACAACTATATATTTGGTAGAAGAATGTGGAATAATAGGACAGTACAATCTCCTAGACGAATGTGTAAACCTGTAATAGTGAAGCTAACATAATCTAAAGTCAACGACAATGCGACTTCAATGCTAACTCACACTATATAATATATATACCGAGTCTGTAAAGGATACTAACACTATGGCTATTGTGTTAGTAACTGATACCTTTTTTGAAATCGATGAGTACCGGATACTAACACTATGGTTTCCGAGTCGGTACATGATACCAACCTGATGGATATAAATTTATGCTAAAGTTCACCCAAATTGAGAATTACAACAATTTCCGAACACCTGTTACTCCAGTTAAACCATACACTCTGGCCTTCATCGATATCAGTTATCACATTTCGCGGTAAGCATGACATCATTCAATTCAATATATTACAGTGAAATACTGTTTGTTGCGAAGAACTAATATATATGCAAGTATGTATTAGGTTTTGCGAACCTAGTAACAAATTAGTTCATTTGTGACCATAAATAAATAAGGCTTCTTAATTCACTACATTTGGATCATTTAACTGGACATGATATTTATTTTTTCCCACTCCCACTCCCATCAATTGAGATCACTCTAGAATTACATTTAAAATGTTAAGAATAAAATAATTAGTCGGACGCGAGCAAAGGGTAAATTAACAGCTACAGACCGCAGTTTCACACTGATAGTTGCACATGTGTATTAAGTATAACAAACTGAATTCTTACCAGATATACAGGCAAGCACACATCCACATATGTGAAGTGTGCCTACATAATTTAATGACAGCAGCTGTCATTACCCAAGCCAGTCCTAAGTATAAACTAAATGGGTAGAGAAATATTTCTTTTGCCCTATTAGTTTGCTCCTAAGACGTGATAATTTGTGGACTGTTAAAGGAAACAGACAAATGTATCCTAAAAATATCCAGAAAACAACGAACTTAGAAAAATCCTGTATGGTATATCGTATGTTGTGTAGATATTATATATATATATATATATATATATATATATATATATCATATATATGAAATTGTGTATTAGTTGTTGCGCACCTAGTAATAAACAAAAGTCAGCATGAATCGTGCGTTTGTCATAACATAGATCAGGCGATTCAAAAAAACTGAGTTTCGCAAAAAATGTTCTTTTTTTGAAGGATAATATGCTGTTTATTTGTTATGGAATTTTCTAAAAAAACAAAAACCCTCATGATAAAACGACTATAAGAATGCTGAATTGCCACAAGTAGCACTTTTTCAACCTTCTAGAGACAAATTATTACAATATGTAGAAAAGGCGGTAGTTTGCAGAGTAAGCATACAAATATACAGAAACAAGAACAAACTAAATACATATATACCAATAATAACGCATAGTTGTGAGATGATGTCCAGAAATTAAAAGTATTGATCCGTCAGCATGTTGTCTAAAACTAGGCTAGAACAACAGGTCAATATTTGACATTTATGAATTCACAAAATAATCAAATAAATAGAAGTTAAGATACGGATATTGGAATTAAAATTTAGCCACGAAACATTGTTGTAACTCGGTTCACGAAAGCAGTTTTCACAGAAAAAGAAGCAGCATATCTGTAACCACGAATAGGTGATCGAGGCCACTAGAATTTTTGGCCTAGCCATAGGCGGGTGCTAGCTAGGTGTAACACGAACAGTTGTATGAGCTTCGCAAGCGCTATAAATATACAATCACATTATATAACGTGAAGCTTAAAGTTCGATTTTACAGCACAGTCAACACTCAGTGTTCAATAGACATTGAAATAATAAAAGCAAGCCTAAAAGATGCAGAGGGCCAGTTTCGGCTGCCGAAGGAATATTTGGCAATAGGCACCTCAAAATCAGATTCCTTCGGAAGAATTATGCCCGTCAGTGTTGGGTGGCCGACTCTTCAAGAAATAGATGAATCTGAATACAAAATATCCACCTCCACTAGAAATGGACAGTATTTTACTTTTAACAGTCTGCAAACATCCGTGAATAATAAGAAAAAAATCCATACTGCACTGCCGGGTGGATAACCACAGGCCAGCTTCGGCATAAAAGAATGAAGAAGAAGCAATATCGTCGTTTACTCGATGAAGAGTAAATCCAGACAATGCTAACATAGAAACTTTCAATTTAAGGTTTTTTGATGAGCTTCTTTTCTCGACGGCAGAAGTCGTGATAAGCCGCGCCCGCATACAAAAGTTCTAATAATAAATATGGGGAAAGTGATAGGCAATGCTATCTCATTTGAAGCGATGAATAAGGCAAATTAAATACACTGGACTTACAACGTAATTTGACGAATCGCATGTTCCACTGAAATCAAAGAGTGGCCTATTTATTGACTCACGGAATGTAAATTATTCGGGCGTAGAACATAGTAAAAAGAGACTTTACTTCCGTTCCAGCGCGAAAGTAATGTAGCTCTCTCGTGTTGCAGATAAAGCTTAAGTTGATGAAAATCTGTAAATTCTTTTGCATACAACAAGTTCACTGCAGGCAACCTGGTCCTAGTAGTCGTAAATATGCACGCACCGACTCTCAACATAACTGTTTATTAAATTTATGATTTCGATTAAAATCCATTAGATATAGTTCTTGATCTTGAGCAGCTTTTGCACATTCTAGTGATTTCTGATGATTTCAGCGCCATGCAAACCAAGCTCGTGCTGGTAACGGGACCTATTGGAAATGCGCAGTAGCTGAAAATAACTATGATAACGACATCAGACTACCATTTTACACTTAGCCTTAATCTAATCGTAGTGAAATCGATTTTTCAGCACTATGGGGAGCATTTTCAACAAGACGTAGCGAAGTAATCTATGAAGATAGTACGGTTATCCTTCATCATAATTGTATGTACCAAATTTTGGTAAGCAGACGAGGGCTACCTTTTATTCGAATACATCAATGGTTCAACAAATGGATCTGTTAAGTATTTTAGCCTCCACAATCCAATAGTAGTGCTGCTCCACACAAACGCTCATATTCTATCCGAATACACGTGCACGAAAAATAATTAAAAAATGACGTCAAGCTTTCTTTCTGCACCACCAATAACCACAGACGATAGTCAATAAAAAAGTTTTGATCATTATGGAAAAAGCCATTGAGCAAGCTTCTGCTCGTTTCCCGACAATAAGACCTAAGAATTTCGCCAACGCTTTTCAACACACGCCAGCTGCTATAAACTGTTCAGATCACACTCTGGCCCGTAAAGTTCGTAAAGCATTTACTGCTGGCCATGAAGCAAATATGTTTGAACACCGGCTTAATGTTGCTAACTAAATAGAAGCATCGAGGAAGCGTAACAACCGTCACGAATCGCATACTAGCCATAGCCATTTTGTCAATCCGCAACTTATTGCAAATGAGGATGAAGTGACAACTGAATTTGCTTTGAAACCAATATCAAAACTAAAACATTTGATTAAATTTCAAAGACCTGTGATAAAATGAGTGATTTCGACGCGCTGGAGTCGATCTCCTATTTATTACTGTTTAAGTTTTGTTAAATAGATGCTTAAAAGCAAACGAGACCAACGCAGGAAGAATTTTACTCAAATTGAGATGTGTAGAATAAATTCATACACCCAGTCGCACTTTCGGGTTGAGCCACATAGTTAGTGGCTCACGACAATTACTTTTCCAGAGTGCTCAGCCACCTTACATTCTACGGGGTGAACCGTGTTATGATACGTTAGGCTTATTAGTGCCATTTTGGACTGGTATAATGATATAGTAGCAATTGTCCAAACTGGGGATCTTTCTTAACATTTGAGGATGGTTGAGGTGATAATCACGTTTTCTAAAAATCGAATAAGAACACGAATAACAGTCTCACATAAAAGCAAAAATAACGGCACTTGACCTTTCATGGACATCAAAGATGTTAATCTGATTACAAATTAGTTCAGTTGTGACCAGAATGATAAATCAAAGACAGCGTGAACGGAAAGTATAAACTCATTCACATTCGTTTCGTGCTTACTGGCGACTCATCAGTAGGAGCCGGTATTACGCCCTTTAACCACTATATATTTGGTAGAAGAATGTGGAATAATAGGACGCTACAATCTCCTAGACGAATGTGTAAACCTGCAGTGGTGAAGCTAACAGTATATAAAGTCTCAAAAATGCGACTTCAACGCTAACTTACTCTATATAATATATATACCGAGTCTGTAAAGGATACTAACACTATGGCTATTGTGTTAGTAACCGATACCAACATTATTGTACCGAAAAGGTACATGTTACTAACACTATGGTTTCCGAGTCGGTACATGGTACCAACATGATGGATATCAATTTACGCTATAGTTCACCGAAATTGAGAATTACAACAATTTCTGAACACCTGTTACTCCAGTAAATTCATACACTCTGGCCTTGATCGATATCAGTTATCACATTTCGCGGTAAGCATGACATCATTGAATTAAATATTTAACAGTTAAATACTGTTTGTTGCGGAGAACTAATATATATGCAAGTATGTATTAGGTGTTGCGAACCTAGTAACAAATTAGTTCAGTTGTGACCAGAAGGATAAACCAAAGACAGCATGAACGGAAAGTATAATCTCATGCACATTCGTTTCGTGCTTACTGGCGACTCATCAGTAGGAGCCGGTATTACGCCCTTTAACTACTATATATTTGTGTGAGGAATGTTGGATAATAGGACGCTACAATCTCCTAGACGAATGTGTTAACCTGCAGTGGTGAAGCTAACAGTATATAAAGTCTCGACAAAGCGACTTCAACGCTAACTCACTCTATATAATATATATACCGAGTCTGTAAAGGATACTAACACTATGGCTATTGTGTTAGTAACCGATACCAACATTATTGTACCGAAGAGGTACATGTTACTAACACTATGGTTTCCGAGTCGGTACATGGTACCAACATGATGGATATCAATTTATGCTATAGTTCACCGAAATTGGGAATTACAACAATTTCCGATCACCTGTTACTCCAGTTAAACCATACACTCTGACCTTGATCGATATCAGTTATCACATTTCGCGGTAAGCATGACATCATTCAATTCAATATATTAACAGTTAAATACTGTTTGTTGCGGAGAACTAATATATATGCAAGTATGTATTAGGTGTTGCGAACCTAGTAACAAATTAGTTCAGTTGTGACCAGAAGGATAAACCAAAGACAGCATGAACGGAAAGTATAATCTCATGCACATTCGTTTCGTGCTTACTGGCGACTCATCAGTAGGAGCCGGTATTACGCCCTTTAACCACTATATATTTCGGTGAAGAATGTGGGATATTAACAATTAGTAGGTGCTTATCAGCCATATCTATATGGATATAAATAATTTATACAATAAAAAACAACATTTCACCTTTTATCAACAAGTCCTACATTAAGGATGATTTTATATAAATCTAAATGGTTCAGAATCAGGTCAATTTGCGGAAGCAAAGTGGTTAATTTATTCAATAACACTGACGTGAAGGATATTCTTTCAGTGTAAATTTGGTTTTATTCTTAAGACTACGCTTTAAATGGAGATGCAAAATCAGTACCTGTTATTGACAATGCCACGCTCATTCCAAAACTGTCGGCCACACTCAAGAGTTTATCATTACAATAAAAAGACTCTTTCAATTCAAAAGAAACTTCTATCATAATCAAAGTTAAGTTAAACGACCAATCTTTTCGATAAATAATAAAACACTACCGATCAAATATCATTTATGATAAAAAGTATGCATGAAAAAGGTTAAAGATGCATTCCTACCTATTCGCCTAGCACTTCAGCGTTAATTATTTTAGTACATTGGCCAACTTCAGTTGTTAATTTCAAGTCATAACAACTAAGAAGATTTTATTATGTACTAATGATTTCTATTTAAACATGTAATAAATATAAGTGAAAGACAGACTGTTAACGCAATACTTTCATAAGAGAAAAACGACAGACTAGACTGGATCTCTACAGCATATATATATATATATATATATAAATTCATATACATATTTTTTCGATATATATTCAACATTGTTTAATATATCAAATGCAATTCATCAATTAGACCTAAAGAACTAATGTCAAATCACAAGTTGATATATTTCTAAATAGTTTATGCCATGCGCGGCGTTAGTGGTGTATAGGTTGAATCTTAAGACTAAACTTTCCACTTTAAATCCAGGCTTTGAGGAGTAATGAATGGGAACGAAACCTCTCTCGTTCACGAATTTCATTTCAAATCGATTCATATGTATAAATTATACAAACAATATCTTTATAATTCAATCACGTCAGTTTAATTTATCAAAAAATTATTTCCACAAGTGACATGGTGTCTGTCACATAGTAATATATCTGGATGAGTAGTTCGAACCTAAGATCAAAGAATCCATCAGCCAGAAAAGTGCATTGAATTCACAGCTTCGATGGCGTAAGGAATAAATTAAATCACTAAACAAATGTTCTCACATTCAAATCGCGACAACGACAATTCTGACACAACTTGTCTAATAATTGATTTGCAAGTGTGATCTTAGACAATTTGTAGTCCATACCGATTTCAAACACACATATACATATAGTCATCCATCCACCCACCCATACATACATACATGCATACATAAATGCATACATACATACACATACATACATACATACATACATACATACATACATACATACATACATACATACATACATACATACATACATACAGACATACATACATACATACATACATACATACATACATACATACATACATACATACATACATACATACATGCATACATACATACATACATACATACATACATACATACATACATACATACATACATATACATACATACATACATACATACATACATACATACATACATACATACATACATACATACATACATACATACATACATACATACATACATACATACATACATACATACATACATACATACATACATACATACATACATACATACATACATACATACATACATACATACATACATACATACATACATACATACATACATACATACATACATACATATATACATACATACATACATACATACATACATACATACATACATACATACATACATACATACATACATACATACATACATACATACATGCATACACATACATACATACATAAATGCATACAACATATATACATTCATACATACATACATACATACATACATGCATACATACATACATACATACATACATACATACATACATACATACATACATACATACATACATACATACATATACATACATACATACATACATACATACATACATACATACATACATACATACATACATACATACATACATACATACATACATACATACATACATACATACATACATACATACATACATACATACATACATACATACATACATACATACATACATGCATACATACATACATACATACATACATACATACATACATACATACATACATACATACATACATACATACATACATACATGCATACATACATACATATATACATACGCACGTGCATACCTACTTACATAAAGGAAGATCTAAAGCCTAAGCCAATAAAACGAATTAAAGCACGACTCTCCACTGGACCTGTGTACCTCTTGACCAGCAGGTTTTCACCGATTTCGATAATTAAGTGATCGATATTGCTTGCAATAGTAATCGGTCGCAACAATTATTTTGGTCTATCGCTTTTGTAGTTACAACAATCCACTATAGTTATCTCGGTAGACTTGTGAGCAGGATCGGTAACTGGTTTCCACTAACACTTCTAGAAACAAGGGAATCGAATTTCCATAACAAGATTAAGTTACATCAAATAGCGATCAAATAGAATTGGTCTACTCGCAAATGTTGATCTTTGTTAAAGCTTTCTAACGAGCAGCTGGAAATGAACTACACTACATCACGCGAATACTTCAATTTACAAAGCCGTCTAGATAAGGGCAGCTATAGTTCGTCATCTCTCAAATCTTCGTAGTAGGAAAAAGAACCAAAAGTATACTAGACTTGAAGGACCTGAGTTGATGTTTAGTGAAACAGACAGTCGATTCAAGAGTAGTTTGTATAATTTTTAAAAGGTAATTGTAGCAATGCTAATACGTCTGGTAATCTCGATAGAATAAAGGTCATTGTATTTGTCGGTGTGCCTACAAGTCTTCCCTACTTCACACTATACTTAGCTGGATCACTCTCGTATTGGAATAGGAGTTCAATAGTTTGTCTCTATGAATGATGTCCGAACAGTACACATTAAAAGTGCTCAAAGTTATTCTGATAAATATGATACAGGCTATGTGGACAAAGTGTCTCACATTCTAAAAGCCCAAATAGAAACTACCAGTAATTTAAATTGACAAAATAAATTGTATATTGGATCACTTTTTAATTTTTTAGCGGGTCTTTAAAACACATAACTCATTTTAACTGCAAAATCTGGTACTTTATAAAATGCATTTTGAAAGCAAAGTGGAACAAGTTTGAATAAGTATATATATTATACAAAAACAAACAAACGGAAAATGCACTTAATTAAGTGCACGTGCGTGTAAACACACGGACGAACATACGCATGCACCAGGTTACAATCAATTGATGTACAAACTTCTTTCGGTAATTGAGTTGCGTATTAAGAATGTTGCATCTGGCAGCTTCTGCTATAACATAACTCCTTTTCATGTTTATCTCCAAAGAACAAATGGAAATCCCCCTGGTTTTGGCTTTATTTGTTACAAAGAGTATTATGAGCTGAAAATAATTAATATTTCCCGTGACGGGTTGCCGCCCATTGAATAAAATAGTTTTGTTCGAAACAACAAAGATCAGGTAAATGTGTTCAGCCTTGGCGGAAATATTTATTTGTAGTTCAAAACGGTCTTGGATTCATTTCTTTAGTTATCAGCCAGTCTGACAAACATAACGCACTAAGCAACAATGCCGTGTACATAAATAAACAGTGGATTGCTTGATAGCGTTGTCCTAATATTCCAAAAGAGAAATTCGATAAACGGAACAGAGAAATTCTTATTTGAGGATGTTTACTGCTAAGAATTGGTGGTGGTAAAAAAACTTTAAAAAAATGGCATCCGTAAATATTTATTGTGACAAACATGAAATATGAACATCGAAAGGAAGCAATGAAATCTTACCCAACAGAAGGAAGATAAATGCTAGTGTAACCGATGAATTAAACATATAGTTACTACTCGAATGCCTAAAACCAAACTGACTTTTTTAAGAAACAAAACTTCTTCTGACCATAACTATTAACGTCAAGCTCTATAAAACCGACTAATCTAATATTTTTAATTGATATACGTGAAATAACTGTTCAACGGGCTAAGGAGATAAGACTGATTTTTTACAAAAGATGCGAATCGAAAAGCGTTTTAGCCTAAGTCTAGCTGGAAAACAGGAAAACGATTTCAAAATAACTCCAAAGCAGGCAGATTTCCATGCGTTTTTCAATAAGAAAACAAAAGGATTTGCGCACAGTGTAAGCTTTCAGCTGCAACCTTCTTAAACCGCAACCAAATGAACAAAAGAAGATTTTATAAGGTTTGAATAAAAGCTGGTGATTTGCGTGTGTGCATCCGCATGTGAATTTACCACTTTCTGTTCGGTGCCCTCAATACAAATTATTTTCATTTGCTTTTCGAAATTTATTATATAAAGAATTAGATTTTGTAGTCGAGACGACTTCAGGTGAAACATGGCCTTTTTAGCTGTGCTTTACAATAATGTTAAGTTTTAATACACACTTTTATTTCTCATTTTAAATAATTAATGCACACAAATGGCATAATTCAAAATAATTCATAGGGAAAACTATCCTTGGGCTCAAGCTGCAGAAGGTCAGCAAGTGCTGTCGGAAGTCCACCGTGTGTATTTCAGTGTGTGTTCTGCTCTCCTAGAACTCAAAACCGACAACAAATAATTATACAAACATATCAATTCATTTTATAACTTAAAAATTGCGTTAGAAAGCAAATTAAATTAATTTACTATATTATGGTTTCATTTTTATTAGGCAACACATTATTACTAACAAGGGCTACAGTCATACAGTATAAACTCCCGGATACGTGGTCCGTGCATAGCAGGAAATTATCAGTTTCATGACAATTATATTTGACAGGATTTTGCTTTAGATGACCACATGGTTCTAGATCGTTCAACGTGAAACTAAAATTAGCTAGCCTGATCTTGAATAATTTAACTGAGACCATGTTGATCGAAGAAGATATAATGACATTATTGTAGCAATAACCACTTTTGAGACAAAGAACGCACACGAATTATGGTGGAAGCAGACTTCCAGCCGCAGCAGTAAACATAAAATAATAGATATTTGTGATTTTGTTTTACTAAATAGATGCGCTTCATACGAGCAAAATCATATACATAATTGATTAAAAATAAAGCATATGCATGGAGATTGGAAAACTTGGTAAAAGGATTGACTACACAAATGAATACCTTGACTGTTGAGACCTGGATAATTAAATTTTGGTTGGATGACACATTAATAATAAATTCTGAGTGATTCCGTATAAGACCAAATGTCGCAGGGATGGCAGTTACAATCCTTGCCTAAGTTACCTATTGCCAAGATACCGTTTTGTTGGACGAAGGAGGCTCAGGAAGCGTTTATCCTATGCAAACAGAAATTAACAGACGCAACTATTTTAACTTACCTGGTAGGTAGTATATCAATTGTTGCAAACGCGTCAGATATTGGCATAGGATTACTGCTACAAGCGGACGGACATTCGGCGCAATATATTAGTCGTACATTCACTAAGATGGAACAAAACTATACCGTCATAGAAAAGGAATTACTGTTCGTACAATGGGCACTACGAAAGTTTAGGTATTTTGTAATCAGTGGACATATAGACGTCTTTACCGACCACAAAGCACTAGAGAAATAATGCCACATGCCAGGAAATAGTCAATCAGTTAAAAAACGGCACAATGGTGTCCGAAACATGTATCAAACATTGAGAATGCAAAACGGCCTGTTGGGGCGAAAAGAAGAACAAAGAGTGAAATGGTTTGTACCGAAGTCTATAAAAAACAATTAATGGTATTCTGGCATGAAACTTTGGGACATCCTGGCCCTGGCGAATCGATACATTGCAGTCTCGACTGTATTGGCCTAGCATGTCCAAAAAAATTCGTAACTACTACCAACAATGCACTACATGTCAGCGTTGCAGGCCACGACAAATAGAAAAGATCGCCAAGATTGTTTTAAATGCCACTGCACGTAACCAGTTTCAGCATCCTGATCTGGTAGGTCCACTGCCGGTAGCTCGTGGCGGGATAGCATGTGTTTTCCATGGTCGATAAATTTACCTGATTGATCAAGTTTGTACCACTGAAGAAAATCACAACAGAGAAGATTACATAGTGCTTAGAAGAGCGATGATTCAGTCGATTTGTTGCACCACAATTTATTGTTACCGACCAAGGTGCATAATTCAATTCGAGAGAATTTAATCAATGATGCAAGAACCTTGACATAGAACATTCACGCGCAGCTGCTTTTTCACACGCAGACCAACGCCACGGCTGAGCGAGCAAACCGGACGATGAAAGAGGTATCGCGATTTTGGTGCCACGGGAGTACGGGCACATGGTCTAGCGGACCATACGATTTACAGTATCAACAGCTACAGAATTCGCTTCAATAGTCATGGTTCATCGAGGCCATATTTGACTGCCAGGTGAACCCGTAATCCCAGAGTCCCATGAGTGCTGCATCATAACGGATATGCAGGAGCCTAAAAATGTTAACTGAATATGTAGGCGTCACACAGCCACAAGACTATGCAAGACAACCTACACGCACTGACCTAAGGATCGGCGACTATGTCATGGTCACGAAGATCGAGCCCATGGAACTGCAGTCTGTCAATGATGGGCCGTATTGTGTGAGAAGGGTGGACGCAGAGCACAATACAGTTGTCGTTAACATGCTCGGTGGACCACTAGTTGTAGCAATTGATAGTTTAAGCAGGGTGCCAAAGCCGACTCCTGAAGGAGAAAGATGTAGCAATAGTGACCTTTGAGACGAATAACGCACCAGGGGTCCTATCTAGGTCTGATATGCATTCAACAGAAAGTCCTCGCAGAGGCGCACGTATTATGATGAAGCAGACAGTACAATGATGGAAGCAGACTTCGAGCCGCAGCAGTAAATATAAAATACCAAATATTTGTAATTTTGTTTTACTAAATCGATGCGGTTTATACGAGCAAAGTCTAATATATAATTGATTAAAAATAAAGCATGTGTGTGAAGATAGCCCAATGGCGTTGGACGGAATGGAAAACTTAATAAGAAGATTGACTGCACAAATTAACACATTGACTACGGAGACCGGGATAATTAAGTCTTGGCTGGATAACACATTAATAGTAACTTCTGAGGGAATCGACATAAACGACCCAACCAATGTATGTGGAATCAACAATTATGTCTACCATATAACGAATGAGTGGGGCTGGTTTCTTAATATTTTAGGATGAAAATGCAACTAAATAAATATAAAATTAAAACCGGCTATAATACTTAAATTTTATTTTCTTATTTATTTATTTAACAAATTAAATATAGAATTATTTATAATTAAATGATTTCAAGCAAAATTTACAATAGTTACTTACTTATTAAATCTAAATTATATATATTATATTAAAATTCTACTATTATTCTTCTGTTCCACCGATCTTCACTGAAGAAATGATTATTGTGGCAAAACAATTTCTACAGGTATATTCATTGTAAACTAATTGCGGTGATGCATTCTCGTTAACTAATCTGATTAACTATTTAAGTTAGTCAAAATTCTTTTTCAACGATGATGAATGCTGCATATTTTAGCATACTTAAAGAGGCGTAAAAATGAGAAAATTTAGTGGAATAGTAGGAAATACCAGAAGAGCAATTGGATTATATAAAATAGTTAACATTTACACTAATAAAGATTTTTTTAAATCAAAAACAATTAAGCAAAAGAGAAGTATTAAAATGCACAATACAAGTATTTAAGCCGAATCATACAGATGTTATTTGTCTTTTAAATTAATGGGTAATGGAAAAAAGCAAAATGAGTGTGTGTTTAATGACACTTAGACTAGTCTTCGCGTTTCACAAATGAACGGGCAGATTTACCTTTGACTTATGTAGACCACAATGCTAAAAAAGGCAACTGCGAGTCCATTCCTTGCGCTGGAAAAAGCGTTGGATGTAGCTCATGTATGTGAATAATGATTATTGCGGTAACTAAAAATGAAAAGGGGACGAAGACGCCGGCTGTCCTCTTATTGTTCAAGTTATAAAATAAAAAATGACATACAAGTATGCTGAGAGATGGCAAATTCAGTAGCAAAACTTATTACGACAAAAAACATTAAATCCAAATAAAAGTTGATTTAATAATCAACTTGCCCAACTTCATATGAGCTGTTGCGTAACAATGCCAATGTAGCCGCGGCTTCAAAGAGCTGAGCCTCAGCACTAAACTGATGTCCAGAAAGACTCTTATTTGAGCCTTTCGTACTTCCACGCCCTGAATTAGCCAATCCAAAAGCAGCACTGCCACTTCTAATAGACGGGCTATGTTGAACACTTGCATTGGTAACTAAATTCAACAAATTACTTCTATTACTATTGCCAGAGTACATAGTACCGACGGCATCACGTGAATCTAAATGTATTGTTGGTTGCGGTTGCCGATCACCAACAGACTGCTGCCCAACATGCATTACGCCAGATACTTCTGTTCCATCACTAGTTCCGATAGAATCATTTAATGGCACATTTTGATCTCCGCATCCTTTTTTTTCTTTATCACGAACATGGTCATTGCTGTAAGAAGTAGAGTTTTGATAACGAAAGTTACTACAGTCAACTGAGAAGGAAGCACCTGTATCAACGTTTTTAGATGAACTATGCAAACCTGCCTTCAAGACATCTTGGCAACCTAACGCGGAAGGAAGAGAAGGTTTTGGATTATAAACATGACCAGAACCGCTCGGTGATCTTGTTTTTTCTTCAAACGAGCTGATTGCCTGTATTGTTGTGGGTGTTGTAGAATAGTTTGCAGTAAGCGCAGTCAGACGGAGATGACGTGAAGCTTTAGACAAGCATAGTTCAGCACTCTCCATTAGACGATGCGGTTCACTGCTCGTGCTAACTAAAATGTTCAACAAATCGTCTAATGTGGAAATTTCTCCAATCATGCTGGCTTGACATTCCTATAGGAAAAAACAACAACGGCAATAGGCATTAACTTGCTTTGACAATTCATATTACTTTAATTCTAATTTTCACAAGCAGATCCCTAATTTTAATGTTTCAACTACAAACTTCTATAAATTTATATTTTTGTAAGATGGCGAATGTCGAACACTGCCGTAGCTACAAAAACAGCATATTATATATCAGTGATCAATACTAATATCACAATTAATAGCGAATGATACTAATAAGAAACGGTTGGATGTCAGACTCTTATACCCCAGTAAACATGTCAAAAACGACATTCTCCAAACCATCCTATACATCTGAGAATTTTTAATTCTAACACACATTTTTGGGAAATTTGACGGAAAATTATTCACAATAATACTGTAAAATTTTGCTCCAACTGTACGAGCATAAATATACGCTATTTGCAACAAATAGGAATGACAACTCAGCTTATTTCAAGGTTACAATCTCAGCTCCGAATAATTGGTTCATACATAAAAAGAGCAATAAACATCATTACATTTTCTTCTAATTATAGCCTAAGATCATGGCCTGTTACCACATTTAAAACAATGAATTGATACGTAGTTGGTGAGACGTGCCATCTAAACAAAGGTGTTCGCCTTTGCATAAACCTAAATCCAATAATATATTAACTACCAGCCCATAATATATATACAATGTCAGTATAAATTAAGCAACGAGTAGCGTAGAAAAATCAATATATCCAGTAAACCAGTTCCATCGTTATTGGAAACTCTTCAAGTTCTATCCTGAAACCGACACGAATAGGACTCCAAGATTGCGAGCCTGATACGAACATCAATCTTATTATCTATACATTCCCAATAAGGACGAAACCGGTCTACTGGATGAATTGCCTTTTCTACACTATACAATTCTTAGTTAATACTGACATATGTAAGTAATTAATGGGTCAGATGTTTATATCAAGACCGCAACCTTGATTATAATAATTGTTATCACCACCCGCGCAACCAATGTTCGTTTAATTATATCTATACATTCGTCAGTATAAGCTAAATATCCTATAGTGAAAACAAGAAAATTCATCCAGTAAACCGGTTTGATTCTTTTTGAACGAATTAACTTTTCTACACTATACGATGCTTAGTTTATACCAACTAATGTATAAATAATATGATTCGAGTTTAAATCAATCTCTCAACCTTGGTTCAAATAAATATTACCGTCCGTGCAATGAATTTTTGTTTAATAATATAAATGTTTAATTCAATACTAGTTAGCCAAGCAGCGTGGTGTCGTTTAATTATATATTAACTAGTCATATAGTAAAGTTAAAACTTCAATCTGCCATTTTACTGTTGTGTTTCAACGTTTCCTGGTCATAAAAACATAATGGGCACTTCACTCAATATAGTAAAACCACAAAGTGCATCTTGCATGCTCTAAACATTTTATCAGAGTTCGCCGCCTTTACTAGTACACATGCAGTTAGTGAATAAAAGATCGGTTTCACATATTTTATGTAATCTCGAGCGTAACCCTTAATCAGTTTTCACTAATATATATAGTATAATTAAGTTAAATGGACGATGGATCATAATTTCAATGGTAAAAAGCGTTACTAAAATCAAGGTTGCTATCTTGAAATCAACATAATTTCCATAACATATTTTGCGCACAGTACAGCATAGTATAAATTTGCGTAGGTAGCACGTATCGAAATTTTTTACATTTCTTGGCCATATAATATATTGTGATCACACAAAATGCATACATTATTTGTTTTAAAGTTTAAATGAGTCTCTCAAAATATAGCAAAAGTGCTATCGTATTACTAAATATGCAGAAGGGCAAAGGCATCCTGATAAAATGCCAAATTTACATTTAGTTGTATAACAGCAAGTACCCATTTGCTTATACAAAAATGGGCTCTTTAAACAGTAATATAAAACTGAATATTCTATATAATTAAATGAACATTGGTTGCGCGGGCGTTGATAAACATAACTTTTAAATCAAGGTTGCAATCTTGATGTAAACACCTGACCCATTATGTACATACATTTTTCAGTATAAACAAAGTATAGTATAGTATCAAAAAGGCAATTCATTCAGTAGACCGGTTTCGACCGTAGTGGGATCTCATTACGTATTGTCCATCGAGCTTTGGCCGCGTAAAATTCTGGACAGTAATAAATGAGTTCCCAATAAAGACGAAACCGGTCTATTGGATGAATTGCCTTTTCCACACTATACAATACATAGTTTAAACCGAAAAATATATGTACAAAATGGGTTTTGTATTTATAACAAGATCAAAATCCTGATTAAATAGGAATATTCTATAGTTTTGTTATTATAAAATAAATAAACAGCAACATTACCTTTTTCATCTTTTTGATTGCATGAGAATTTACGAAGTCGTAGTCGTGATAGGTACTTGCTTTTTCAATATTAATCTCGCATTGTTAATCGAGATAGACAGGGAACTATTAATTATTATAATTAAACGAACATTGGTTGCGCGGGTGGTGATAATAATTATTATAATCAAGGTTGCGTGGTCTTGATATAAACACCTGACCCATTAATTACTTACATATGTCAGTATAAACTAAGAATTGTGACACTGAGATAGGGAATTTCGAAATCATATTATCCTCGGTATATCTCCCGTATAATATATATATATATATATATATATATATATATATATATATATATATATATATAGTACGAATATTATTTATATTTAAGTGGCAGACAGGCATCAGTTTATTAATGTTTCTAAATTGATGTCTATGATGAGGATAATATATGGAGCTTATTGACATCTTATTATATTCACCCTTACGGCTTGCGTTGAATTCTATTACTCTAAACTGTAAACCATTTACAGTATACTATTAATCTTCAATTGGACAATCTATTCTTATTTGTCCCTATAAGTAAAATTTGGAATAATAAAATTTAAAAAAAACCACTTTACAAGTAGCGATTCGTTGAAAAGGATTTCCCTTATTTCATTGTATAAATGAGCATTTCTAAGGTTCTAGATATTTGTTAAGAGATAAGGAGTTATTTTGTTACGAATAAGTCTCAAACTTAATGTATTGGTCAATAGAATATTGTTAATTTACCTGATTTAAAAGAAACATGTTGCGCGACAGGAAATAAACAATTTACCTGATTTTCGGATTGCGTACCGAAAATCAGGTAAATTTACCTGATTCTTGTTAAGCGCAACAAGGCGTTTACATCTTCAGTCCATATTTTGACATGGTATAGCACGAAAACATTTTTAATTTTTGTTAACGAGTCACTCATCACACCCAACATTGACAAGTAACACAACAAATAAAAAATTGCATTTAAACGGCTTCATTTACACTTACTAGCAGGTGTCATAGTAATGATTGACGTTCGACCAGGTAAACGCGTTTCGTGTATGTGTGTGTTTATTACTATGACGCACTCGGTTAAGCATATTTGGTTAAACGTAAGTAGTTCTTACAAGATCAGAGTAGTTCATTTAGATGAACGTGCATGTGCCAGTAATTATATTTAACTAAGTGCTTAACAGATAAAGACACACACAGACACATACATGACGAAATCTTATCTAGTAAAACGTCAGTAATTTTTATGCTTTCGGCCAGTAACAATAACGAAGCTGTTTAAACGAAATTTTTTACTTGTTTCGCTACTTGTTGCATAAAACGAGGATCAGGTAAAAAAGTGAAACTTATGAGAAATTTTGGTCAATCTTGCTTATCGCCTGCTACGTGACTGGCCGTGAACTATATAATGTTATTGAGCTTATTTTAATTTCTATTGCAACAGCTGCCACATCTTGAAGTATTTTGGCGGTCCTGGAGAGAGCAAGTTATTTTTTGGTTTAATGTTCACGAGACTCGGTCAAAAGTACCAAACACACACACGCACACACACACTATATATATATATATATATATATATATATATATATATATATATATAATCATATTACATCCTGAACGTTATTGCTAATGGTTGCAGTGGATTTAGAAGATCTATACACGTACTACAGACATCAATGCACCTTAGTTAGCTTTCTGTAAACGGAACTAAAATGCCAGTTTAAAGCAGAATATTAATGGGCCCGGAAAGCAAAATCGTTGCTGCTTGATACACTGATTGAACCCGTAAAAACTCATATTGAGTTCAAGACAGATGACAACTATTACTATTTCCCCAAACAACTTTGATACACTTATTGAAACCGTGAAGAACTCATGTTAAGTTCAAGACAGATGACAACTATTACTATTTCCCCAAACAACTTTGATACACTGATTGAAACCGTGAAGAACTCATGTTAAGTTCAAGACACATGACAACTAGTACTATTTCCCAAAACAATCACAAACAATTATAATCAATTTACCCACATTTACGTCACTATGCTAAACTCAAATTAAAATTCACAATAATCAGATTACGGCTGAATGTGCGAATGGAAATCCTGATACTGTTGCTAATAATGTCTACGACCAGTCAATCGGACAACAACTTAATTTCACACAAAATCTCGGCACAGTGTGATATTAAGGTAAATTTATTCAAATATTATTTTATATTATAGGTCAAATTAGAATAATCGAATCGTTTTATGTACGTCCATACAACTCAGAGCCTAGCATACGCAAAATACGGAGTATGTAAATAGTTTGGGAAATCATCATGTACTGTCCAGAACTTGCCCCGGACTGTGCTCGAACCTAGTCACTTCCGCTTCGAAATCTGGTGCTTTAACAACTGAGCCACCTTGCCGAACACTACACACAGTTTTCAGTTATATACTAACTAATGTTTCTTGGTTTGACTTTCCTTTGGATGGAGCCCATATAGCATCCCTTTAGCTCTAAAGTTCCAACTACCCATCTCTAATCTGTCATTATAGAACAGATTCCACATTACGTGCTATTAAAATGAGCATTTATATATTTAAACGAACATTGATTGCGTGGAAAGTGATGACAATTATTTTAATCAAGTTCGCGATCATGATATAAACACCTGATCCAGTCTTTACATATGTTTGCCAGTATAAACGAAGTATTGTATAGTGTGGAAAAGGCAATGTAAATATCTAGTTAAACAAGGCCTTGGTTGAAGCTCCGAATAAAAAGAATTCAGCACGAATACTTGAGTCACTCTTGCATTGTGAAGGTATTACGTTGTTTTTCTTGTTAATCCGAACGAAAGGCATCGTAGAATCGAGTAAATGGTACAAGTAACATTGAGACAGGCAAAGTGGGCGGCGCACTGGTGTAATTTTTTAACTGTACACGATGACAAAGGTCGAGAGGCAAGTGTTTTACATTCCAACAGTCAAGTAAAAGAATAACGACTGGTTTTAGTGATTTTCAAAGGCCAGCAACGGTAATTTGTGGCCTCATATGCAAATGCCGGCGATCATTATTTTTCCGAATGAAGGAATTATAAGCGCTTGGAAACACTACAAACTTCATTTGCAGCTTTTTTAGCTAAGAACAACACCTCGACATAGAAGACGGGCGTAGAATGTTCTTGCCACCTTTTCGTGGATGTCATCAAGACAGTAGCATCACAATTGAGGGCTACAGCTTCCGTCTAAGCAGATCCTAATGAATTTGCCCTTATACCAGCCTTAATGCATAGAACGTAGAATTAATCTTATAAACGAGGAACCAGCATTTGATTTGACGAAAATTTTCCATTTTACAGTACTGAAGGCCCATGATGAGATTTAATTTCTGCTTAGGCTATGTCCCATGGGAAACGTTTTAAACATGAAAAATTGGCGAGCACAAACCACAAATCGAATAAAAAAACGAAGACACTCATTTTTAAGTTGGCTTTCTGCGCAAAGCATTCATCATTGAATATTAGAAAACACTGTCGATCAGTTTATACATACATAAATACATAAATACATCCATGCATATTTTATTGCATACATACAAAATCTTCCTATATGACCACATATATAAATACACATATAAATACTTATATGATTGCATGTGTACAAATACATCCATTCATGCAAACATCCATACGTAGATCCATACATACATGCATACATACATACAAGCAAACACATATACATGAAATTCATAATTACATACATACATAACTACATACATCCATACAATCAGACATACATATATGCATTTAAACAATAATTGATTGCGCGGGTCGTGGTAACAATTCTTAAAATCAAGTTTGCGAGCTTGAAGAAAACACCAATCCCCTTGTATTTAACCAGTCGTCGAACAGCATAGCACAACCACCGCCAGTCGCAACGCACTGACGAGTTTCCACTTTCCATGACCATCATCAGAGTACGATGGCAAACTGACTAGCAAGGATCAAATCACAATGAATATATATGGAAATCAAAATTAGATATGCGGCTCTCACGTCTAGTAGTCTTGCATACGTTGTACGTGACTGGAAATGTCGGATGCACAATTTCTATGCAGTCACGAACATTAGCTGTTTGTAGCTTTCGCCACCACATATATATATATATATATATATATATATATATATATATATATATAGACAATACAATTAAACAATAATTGATTGCGCGGATGATGGTAACAATTATTGGAGTTTACTTCAAGCTCGCAAACTTGATTTAAAGAATTGTTACCACCAGCCGCGCAATCAATTATTGTTTAATTGTATTGTCTACCTATATATATATATATATATATATATATATATATATATATATATATATATATATATATATATATATGTATATATATATATGTGTGTGTGTGTGGCGAAAGCTAAAAACAGCTAATGTTCGTGACTGCATAGAAATTGTGCAGCCGACATTTCCAGTCACGTACAATGTATGCAAGACTACTAGAGGTAAGAGCCGCATATCTAATTTTGCTTTCCATATATATGCAATGCGGTTTGATCCTCGCTAGTCAGTTTGCCGTCGTACTCTGATGATGATCAAAGAAGGTCGAAACGCGTCAGTGCGTTGCGGCTGGCGGTAGTTTTTTTATTTTGTTCGACGACTGATTAAATACAATGGGATTGGTGTTTACTTCAAGCTCGCAAACTTGATTTAAATAATTGTTACCACCACCCGCACAATCAATTATTGTTAAATCGTATTGTCTAAATATATGTGTGTGGCGAAAGCTACAAACAGCTAATGTTCGTGACTGCATAGAAATTGTGCAGCCGACATTTCTAGTCACGTACATCGTATGCAAAACGACTAGAGGTGAGAGTCGCATATCTAATTTTGCTTTACATATAGGCATACATACATACATATATACAAGCACACGTATACACACAAATACAAGCAAACATACATAAACAGATGAAAGCACATAAAGAAGCATAATTACATACACAACATTTGTAACAGTTTGATTTTCTGTGAATATTGTGTTAATGGTTTGAGGATGGAATGAGAAAGGGCCTTCAGAAACGTCACCGGTAATTCGGCAAATCATGATACTACAGCATTTTCGACGAACAGTATACGTGTGAAAGGCTTAAGATAGACAGGACCAGTGAAAATCAGTCATTCACAGAAATAGACACGTTGTGCACTTGAAAATGTAATGGAATCAGGATTTTACTGACATAAAAGTACAATAAACTGTCCCGCAATAGTTAATTGCGATAGAAAATCATAGGATAACAACGCTGCGCAACAGAATTTGTCGTTTAATATATTCCTATGTACATATATCGTAATAGTAATGCATTAGCATTTAAAATCTGATACTTCACTGACTCGTATTCATGAAATCAGTATGTTCACGATATTTCTATATACATACGAACACTAGATTTTTTTATTCCTGAAAGGGATAAGAGATTTATGTTCAGAGTCGTTTTCCCTTAGATAATTTTCCACACAAGATTGCGAAGTACCATCCACACAGAGCATTTGGATCTAATGTGTCAGTTAACAAATTTTTCTTCAGCGGCCATAAAATTTCCATCCGTACTTGACACATTAATCCTTAATTTTTTCAGCACACATGTAAATGTATTAACTGCGCAGCAAAACCAAACTTCATGCTTAATATTATATAGAATAGTTTCATCCAGAAAATATCAGCAAGGTGCTCTGTAGAAAGCTAGCCGGATATAGCACTGATAATCTTGTTTCATAAATGCTTCAATTTAGAATGTCTATACAAGTATTCAAGAAACTATTAGGCCTGATTTTAGTACTAATTTTAAACTTATACAAATAACATGAAGGAAAATATAGTGAAGCATATATTTTAAAGTGTATGAAACAGCGACAAAATTGCCTACAGCCGAATACCGATTATCTAAAATTTCGATTAAACATTTTAGAATACGAGCTTTATAAATTTTCATAGTACCGATTCAAATTTATCTTCTCACATGTGAAATATACTATGAAGTTAAATCTAAGTGATTACATTCTACAGAAACAAAACAACTTTAATTCAGTCTGTGTTGGTCAAAACACAGATCAGGTAATTTTAATCAATTCAGTTTCGCAATTTTCTCATTCTTTTAAAGTATTCTGGTAGGCATAATGTAAATAAATCGGACAAAATGTGCTGTTAAACAGAAATATCAAAATATGCCTGATGATAAATATTTATTTATTAGTCAATAGGTTAAGATTGATTTCAGACCAATCATTCTGTGACAGTATGCAATTAAAATAGACAGCTTATATATTCAACTTAGATTAATGGCATGACCTTAATGTTTAAAGCAAAACAGACATGAGTAATAAATAGTATAAAGATTCTATTGACAGTATGCAGAGAACTAAATTGCAGAAAGAACTTGCATACACGCTTTCTTTTATGTAGGATACATCACTTGAATTAAAAGCTTAAGTTTAAAAAAACCTTCCGTACTATAAATAACAATTATAACATTCAACATGGGGAATAAAAATAAAAGGAGAACGGAACGAAGGAACTACGAAAGCATCAATAGAACACAAAACGCACTTGACGGATAACAAGAGGAAAAGCTCTTGTGTCTGCGACTGACGATACAATTCACAAGAGAAATGATTTAATAGGAAATCTATACAAATATGGCAAGCTTAAAAATGGAATTTTTAGTTTAAGCTTAAAATTCTATATTTTAAAAACAGATATATATTTGAAGTATTAGTCATCGTAAGAATAATCCTCTTTCAGATAGCAAGAAAGTAAAATTTAGCGGGAAACTATTGATGGTGTATGAACACGATTTCAAAGGCACAGCATCATTCAGTGAACTAATTTCGAACCCCAAGTTAATTTTAATATATGCTCTTGGCTGCAACACACTAACGTGTAAGTGGGTATATCTTACCTATGTAAAACATAATAAACTTACAGTGAAAAAGGACCAAAAAGATATGCCAAATCAATAAGAACATAAAAATAATTTTATTGATGTTTGTGATTTGAACTTACAAGTGCTACGCCCTATACACACTACATATTTGTTCAAGTATTGTTGGCCAACTGAACGAACAATTAAATACTGTTTGTTGCGGAGAACTTATATATATGTAAGTATGTATTAGGTGTTGCGAACCCTAGTAACAAATTAGTTCAGTTGTGACCAGAAGGATAAACCAAAGGCAGCATGAACGGAAAGTATTATCTCATGCACATTCGTTTCGTGCTTACTGGCGACTCATCATTAGGAGCCGGTATTACGCCCCTTAACCACTATATATTTGGATGAGAAATGTGGGATATTATCCTATTATTGTCCTACTATCCCCCATTCCATACAAATATATATATCTAGGAGATTGCACAATCCTATTATCCTACATTCCTCATTCAAATATATAGTTAGGAGATTGTACTGTCCTATTAGCCCGCATTCCTCACCCAAAGATATAGTGATTAAAGGGCGTAATACCGGCTCCTACTCATGAGTCGCCAGTAAGCACGAAACAAATGTGCAATTGATTATACTTTTCGTTCATGCTGTCTTTGATTTATCCTTCTGGTCAAAACTGAACTAATTTGTTATTAGGTACGCAACACCTAATACATAGACGAACAGTTGTTTTAAACTAGGCTACTTCGTTGGAAAATGTTAAAGCTAGATAATAACTAAAGGCGCAACGTACCTTTATTGGACGCATGGTTTCACGTATATACCTTAGTTTGCAATCTTTACTAGGTATCTCATTAACCCCTGATATATTGAAGGGTTCTATTTTTTGTTTCTGATTCGGTAGCTTATTGCCTATAGTATGTGATTGTCTAGATACTGTTCTAATGCTGTATTTCCTTGCTAATGTCCTAATTTTTCTACTTAATCTGGAAGCCGGTAGAACCATAACTCTGCGCTTTTTTAAAGCCATTACTTGTTTTGCCTAGTCTATTTTATCATTATATCTCATTGATGTTTCAATTATGATTTTCACAATTTTTCTGATAACCATTAATTCTGAATATTACTTTCAATCTCAATAATTCATCTTTCCTATATTTTAAATCCACTACATTAAGAATTCTTATTATCATGAATTTTAGAATGCCTTTTTTCATCCAAAACGTGTGATTAGAGCAGAAATTCAGGAGGATATGCCTGTAGATATCTTTCCTATAAATATCTGTTTCTAACATCTGATCAGTTCGTTATACTGTCACGCACATAAATGAAAATTTCTCTTTTCTTTCTTTTTCCGATGTAAATTTTGACTCTAAATACAGAAAATTCTGCAACTCCTTATTCCCATTATTCCAAATTAAGGAAATGTCATCTATGAATCTTAAATATAAGTTTGTTTTAGGGGAAGATCTGAACAAGAGATTCTTTTTTAAATAATGTAGGGAAATGTTAGCGACTGGCACGGAGATTGCATAGATCATGTATTTACACAGGAACTGCTATATGTACAACGAAATGAGTATCGCTTTAAAATAGCCATCTTTCTAGGTTTCAGGGATACATTTGACTCGGTTGATCACAATTAACCACTGGATAATTTATTTAAAAACGATACGGCCGCTAATTTGGCAAACATTACAAGTGTTTTATACGAGGGTCTACAAAAAAGAATCGCCTTATTTTACCACCAACGGTGCCCTCCGATAAGAATGCTTGCATTCTCAATTTATTTAAACTTAATAAGATTTGACATTAAAAGCTGTTCTATTTTTATGTTTAAGACGTCAGTGTCCAAGTTTTCCCAGGTGGAGGATTATGTGAGCATAACTATGCAAGTGATATTGTTTTAGTGTCAGTCAACCGCGATTCTACTCAGAACATATTACATAAACAATCAGTCCTCATTCCATCTTTCGGTTTGAAAATTGCACTCTAGAAATGCAAACTATCTCTGCATAATCACGCATCTCGCACTTCAACTCTGCGGCTTCCAGATGAAGAATTCGATGTTGACAGGTTCATTAAGCGAAAAGCTTTATCAATAAATCAGTCAATTTGACTAATAATAATGAAATAGGAGATTCGCCATTTATGGCGAAATTTTAGTTTATCTCATAACATCAAAGATCATCTTCACAGCGCATTTACATCTATTGTTTTCATTCGATAGTGTAAGTTGGTCCATTCATAGTTGAAATTTTAGACACTTACAGGTGTTCGTGCACCCATGTCTGGGACGCATGGTGACAAAGGATACTTACAGCAAATATGCAACACAGACGTCCGTAGACCTATTTTTGGATCCGAAAATAGGTGCCTCTTATAAGTCAATAAAATACGGCTCCTACAATAACAATGATATGGTTACGCTATATGTATGCCTGTATTCCGTTTGCTCAGTACAAAGTCATATTCTCAGCCAGACACAATGAGGACGAATTTTGCCAACGAAAGGACAAATGAAATGAATCCTAATCCAATTGCGGAATACAAAAACAAATTTTCTAGCTGCATAACATAGTTGAAAATGATTTATCAGCTACTGAACAAATATATATATATATATATATATATATATATATATATATACATATATATATATACATATATATATATATATATATATATATATATATATATATATATATTACGATATAAGCCAAACAATTCATAAAATAACAGACAAATCTCATCCACAAGATAGGGTTCATACATCCAAAAATTGAATCTTGGTGCAGTGGGTAACTTGACGTGCAACACATCTTCTACGCCAAAGAAATTGTGCATCGAATGCAATTCTAAGCTCATTTACAATGAAGTATTTTAAGGAGAAAAAAATAAGAACAAAAGCCGATCTAGTATATGAGTCGAGGTTGTATAGAAAATATTTTATGCGTTAAGCAAATTTCTTAAACAGAGACATTTGTCACCGTCCTACAATAGCCGTATTTCTGGACTTCAAGGGTGCATTCGATTCGGTGGACCGCAATGTTTTATTCCATATTTTGTCAAAAAGTGGTGCGCCCACAAAATTTGTTAATATATATATATATATATATATATATATATATATATATATATATATATATGTTAATATATTATATTAAACAATTCTGGTCGCGTTGTCTACAACGAATTAACGCATAACATTACAACCAGGAGTGGTTCGTCAAGGCTGTTCACCTTCCCCTTTTTGGTTAATTTTGTAATCGATGGTATAATATACAACACTCTTCCGCACATTCAGGATGCAGGTGTTGAAGTTCTGCCGGGTGGCAAACCTATCGATCTTGACTATGAAGACGATATCGTACTATTATTTGACAATCGAGATGCTGCTAAGACCACTTTGAATAGATTATTTCCGCGTATTTTTGGATCTGCCAACAAATGCTCCTCACTAGAAAAACAAATAAGGCTCCATCAACTTCGTTGGCTCGGTCACGTTTTGCGTATGCCATAAATTTGATTGCCTAGTAGAGCTCTGTTCTCTCGTCTTGCACCAGATTGGCGTAAGTAACTAGGTGGGCAAATTTTGACATGGCAGAAACAGCTGAAGTCACTTACGCACAAATTGGGCAGTATAGAATCCACTAATCTGTCAGGATGAGGTCCACGTGCGTATCATAGTTCTTAATTAGAATCACTTCGCGATATTGCATCAAATCGAGCTCATTGGCGATCTTGTTGCACATGGCTAGTAGAATCATCTTTCTTTTATTAGTAGGACAACTTTATCTTCGAGGTTTGATTTTTTGATGACGTGATACAGTGAAAGCTGTATTGCTGATATTGCTATGCTCTAATGCTGACTTGGCCATGATGGTGTTGTGTAGAGGCTTAGTTTTCCTCACTCCTGTGAGTTATCTTGATAAATAGACACATAGTAAAGATGTATTCTTTCTCTCTCTCCATCGTAAATCTCACTAATAATTTGGGTCTAAATTAGTCTTTTTGCCGTTATTTATACATTTTTTCGCTTCTTATGGCAGTAAAACATTAGTAACTTTTGGCATAATGATGATGATTATGAGTCGTATTTGCTAAGTTATACTTTGTTTAATTTCTAATAACAATATATTAAGCTAAATCCTGCCATAATACGTTAATTCAATATCAATTTAGCATGTCACATGGAGTCTTTCTGATAACGTCAGATTGGAAATAAGTAGTAGGAAATTTATGTCAAAGGCGATATCTATACGGATTCATTTTTAACATTTTTACTAAAAACATTCTGTAAGAAATGAGGTAAATGATTCTGAACCAAATGCTTCCGGGTTGGATGCTTGGCGGCAACAGTTTTTTGTTTCACTGAAAATTAATTAATAAAGACTAAATCAGTGTAGTAATTCTATACCGACAATAAATATGTTATAATGTTTTAACAATATATATATATATATATATATATATATATATATATATATATATATATATATATACTGTGCTCATCGAACAAAGGCACGCTATAAACAATAGCACTGTAAACTCACTATAAATGGCTTTAAACAAGTGACGAAATAACAGAACCAGGATCTCTCTCCGAGCATAAGCCGTCGGAGAGCATTCAGTTCAACAGCCTCCACAAGAATCATCTTTTCTTCAATTTCGCGTTCAGATGCCTCCAGTTGACTATGCAAAGTTGTGTTGCCAATGCCCTGAGCTAAAGATTTTATTTTTTGGTGACTTTTACTACGCCCTAAACTCCCAGCACCACCGGAATCACAATCCTTCCCAACCAGGTTATATTCGTCATCGACATCCAGTATTGACAATCTTACTTTTGATCGAGAAACACTAGAACTTGAATTAGTTTCTCCCAATTTTCCACTAATTTCTCGTCGTCCTCTAACCGAGGATCCACCAGAAGACAAACTTTTTGAACCAATACCGGGCGCCAAGCGTTGTGGTGTCGCTGTTGTATTACAAAGCCCTGCATTTGTAGTAGAATCGACATTGGGTAAAATCTGCATTGACATTGGCACCGCATAGATTCCAGATGTATGACATAAATTTGGTTGAACAATACCATGTTTGATAGCTTTTTTACGCAATTTTTGCGACTCGGCTACGACTCGTTTCAGTTGTGACCGAGCGCGTTTAGTTTCGCGATTTCGATCTTTCTCAATTTGAGCAATTGTTTTTCGCCATTCTTCTAATCGAGCGTGCATGGGGTTAGCTAAACTTGTCATTAATTGGCTGCAAAATTTCAAAAAAAACATATCCACATATTTTGCATTAGCTTAAATTAGTGTCTAATGACTCATGTTGAAAGTAGAATAAAGTTTGCACAACGGTAAAAGAAAAATAACTTTTATTAATATTATGGCATTAAAAAGTTGTTGTGGCCCGTATTTGTTTTGAGGACATACTAAAATTTTGATATAACTGAGTTATAGCTCCAATGCCGCGTTTTGCTTACGCGGGTAGTAGTTTTGCACGGACAGTTTCATAAAGATCCGATTGCTCACAATTTCCACTTCCTTTTTGTCTTCGATCGGGCTGAGTTTGTATTCGTCCCAATGGAAATGCGGTTCTATCACATCTTTGTAGAACCGCATTTCCATCGGGACGAAGACAAATTCAGCCCGATCGAAGACAAAACGAAATTGGAAATTGTGATCAATCGGATCTTTGTGAAACTGTACGTGCAAAGCTACTACCCGCGTACACAAAACGCGGCATTGGAGAATATAAGGCTGGCACTTCACAATCAAATTTTTTTAAATACTTGAGTTAAGAGCTACTCTGAATAATATTCGAAAATAGCAGACATTTTCAAATTAGAATTAGAACAAAATTATAGGATACCCGTAAGTTTACATAAATAAACCGAGTGACAAGCGAGTGGCTGATGACAACTGACTGGGCCTTGTATTGGCATAAACAACATTTGAGCATCCTCGTTGAAGTTCATATCAAAAAACGCGTCAGAAATTTGTTTGAGTTCGAAAAGTAAAATGTTAGGGTAACTTAAACTATTCCTCGATTTTCATTCAATAATTTGTTTCAAGTGGAAATAGGTATTTCATATGCTAATGCGAGAAGTCAACTCCCAACTCTTGCAGCGATTTAAGGCCTGGAGCCGGACTAATCTTATCTGTTGAAAGGAAACTTCTAGACGTTGTTGCATTTCAGTGAAACCAATTGTTGCTTCTCTAAATGCAATCGCAGTAGACCATTCTACTTAATTTACTTCTTAGAAAAGACCAATAGAAACATATCATTTGAAGTATAAGCAATATAGTATTTTAGTGTTATTATTGACTTATCTAAAACTGATCAAGAAAATAAGAAAGGTAATAATTCATTTTTGTTAATTTATTTCACTTTGTAATGCCTATATGCAACACAATTTATTTATTTGACAAACCCGCTTATTTTAAATAGCATCGTTTCGGTAACCAGACAGAGACTTTCTCATTTTTAATTCGCCGCGCGAAAATTAATTCTCAAAAATTAAACGAAAGACTTTTAAAACCAAGGTGTCTCTTGAGATTTACATATTTTTGCAAGAGAAGAATCCTTATTTCTGCAATTTTAGATTATATATTGTGTACTTAGTAAAATTTTAGTTTACACAGAACAAGAAATATATGTCATAGTCAGCATAAACAGAAGTTATAATCTCATGTGCACATGTGTTCCATGCTAATTTGAGACTCATCATTAAAGGCCGGAACTACACCTCAAAGCAAATATTTATTTGTTCAAGAAATTTGGAATAGACCGACAGTGCTGGCGAGAGACAGAAATTGTCATAATCCACTTTGGTTCTCACCTGAATGCAATTGTGTTTGGTCATTCTTATTCACTTACATTTTAGAAAGGTTTAGTAGAAATATAGAATGCATAGTATAAGTGAACCAAATTAAATGTAGCATTTTACTATTTATATAGACCAAACAACAAACAACTTAGCAAACAAGTAAGATAATAATTCTTTAAATAAAGTTTGCGAGCTTGAAGAAAAAACACCAATCCCATTGTATTTAACCAGTCGTCGAACAACATAACCCAACTACCGCCAGCAGCAACGCACTGACGCGTTTCGACCTTCTATGATCATCATCATAGTACGATATCAAACTGACTATCGAGGATCAAACCGCATTGAATATATATGGTAATCAAATTTAGATATGCGGCTCTGACCTCTAGCAGTCTCGCATACATTGAACTCGACTGGAAATGTCGGCTGCATAATTTCTATGCAGTCACGAACATTAACTGTTTGCAGCTTTCGACGCATATACATATAGGCATTACAATTTAAAAATAATTGATTGCGCTGGCGGTAGTTTTGTTATGTTGTTCGACGACTGGTTAAATACAATGGGATTGGTGTTTACTTCAAGCTCGCAAACTTGATTTAAAGAATTGTTACCACCACCCGCGCAATCAATTATTGTTAAAGTAAGATAATAGTAATTTATTTAAATGCACTACACTTCGAAGCCTATATTTAGGTAATACAATTAAACAATCCAGATTTGCGCTGGTAATGCCAATAATTCTTTAAATCAAGTTTGCATGCTTGAAATAAACACCATCCAAATGAATTTAATCAGTCAACGAACAACATAGCTAAACTATCATCAGTCCAAAGCCTATGTTCTATAGTAGAATTTCTTGATAAAATAGCCAGTGCTCACAGATAAATAATGGTTCACCTAATAAAATTTTGCACAATTAATTGATAAATTTTACACTGAACAAGGTTATTTCGCTCACTGACCACATTATTCATAAGAATAACTCAGCACTTATTTCCAAGAATCAATTTCAGAAATATTTGCAGTATCACCCAACATAATTTCACCTATCATTTCTTGTTTTCTTGCTATATCTATTAACTTAGATCTCTTATGGAGAAAGGCAAATATTTATGATTTTTAAAATGTGAAATATCACATTTCCGTGCAATATTGAAATATTCTATCTGCTTGTGTGCAATTTTTTTTAATTTGCTAGTTTGCCTGTGATTTATATTAACTTCATATTTTCATTGAACTTTATAGATTTACTAAAATTTTATCATTCATCTTGGTATGATTTTATTACTGGAGTATCTGTATTCCTTTGCTCTTTCTCCTAATACTTACGACAAGCATAATTGCATCATTTCACATGGTAAGGACAAAATAATACACATTTCAGTTTGGTCTACGTTAATCAAATCTCCGTATCGCTCTAATGAGAATAATGGAAGGTCAAAACGGGTCAGTATGTGTGACTGACAATATGGTTGCTATGTTGTGAACCGGTTGGATTAAATGAGTTTGGTGGTTATATCAAGCTCGCAACCAAGAGTTGCAATCACCAACCGCACAATCAACGATTGTTTTATATTATAAATTTAGTAATTGTCATGATATCAGCTAGTCATAAGCATAATTGAGGCCGTTTAAACAAACAATTTCACTTGTTTTTTAACTTATCAATATTAGGTGTGATGAGCGATATTGTGAATAGGCACTCGGAAGTTCGTGCCGAGATATCCAGATTAAAAATGTTGACACTGATCAAAATAAATTTGCTCGAAATAAAAAGAATCAGGTAATAGTCTAGTCCAAGTTTCCTGGAAGGCACAATCATTTCCAATTCTCCGCGTGAATAGTTCTTCCTAATTCAAGCAGAGCACCACTAAAACAAGTAAGTTACCTTTTGTTTTTATTCCGCCTTTTTCTTGTACGGGACAATTAATAGCACTGGTAGGTCGGTAAAATCTTGACTCTCTTCCATTTCCAGGTGCACTGATTTTTTTTGGCCTTGATTGATAGGTTTTCACTTGTCCCTTCGCTCTGAAGCCGCCCATCAACTGCTTGTCAGCAAATGACGTTGGAACCAGATTTTTAGATTTTATTCCGAATTATCGGGACTTCATTTCCAGTCCAGTCTTCAGGGTTAATACCATACTCACAGGAAAAACATTTTGTGGCAAATGTGGCATCCTCATATGAGAAAGATCTATTTATATTTATTTTACTTCCTGAAGTATATTTTATTTTCTGCCCTAATATTCGGTCTTAGTACCTATTCTCTTATACCCACATGTATGCACGAAAATATTCACATCACCCCCCCTACACACACACACACAAAACAACCTATAAATATATGTGTACTTTAATCCAAAGTGACATTTATAGAATAAATGAAAGCAAACATGCACACCTACCCGTGATGTCTCGATATTTTAAATTAAGTTTTCCTGACGCGTAGAGAGATCGAAAGTTTTTTTATTTTAATCATATTGGACTAATACTCAAATTTCCGGTTAACCTAATCTCATCTGGTGTGCAATGGGTTATAGAGAGGGAGGCTACTAAAACTGTTGAAAGAATATAGAATTATTCTGTCGTTTGTACAATACCGAGTACAGAGTCTACACTAGAGAATGGTATATCAACCAAATACTCACTTATACTCCTACCCTTTATACATTTAATTTTTCATTAAAATATTTGTGTTCAAAACATATACATACCTACGTATATATACAAATTACATTTAAGCAACAAGGTGGGTTTATACGATTAACCTATTGACCTACGAGTGCTATCAATTGTCCCGCACAAGAAAAAGGCGGAATAAAAACAGAAAATAAGGACAGCGCTGCGCAAGGTACAAAAAAATTTAAGATTTAAATAAAGTATTTGTTCTTTTGAAATGCGAGCTTTAATAAAATTCATTGTTCCCTTTCTGTGTGCAAAAACAAAAA
Source organism: Eudiplozoon nipponicum (assembly GCA_029291075.1). Taxonomy (NCBI): domain Eukaryota; kingdom Metazoa; phylum Platyhelminthes; class Monogenea; order Mazocraeidea; family Diplozoidae; genus Eudiplozoon; species Eudiplozoon nipponicum. Next base: position 38,120 of record JAQBSW010001854.1, on the reverse strand, counting down.
GAAATTTTCTTTCTCATGGTCTTCTCAAATATCTACTCATGAACATATCATTATATATAAATTGGAAAGCAAAACAAGATAGAAATATGTGAACAAAGAGAGTGTGAAAAATAGAAACCAATCAAATTGCGTGCGTCACATCCAGTTCAAGCTCAATGCTTGTACGTGCTTCTTCTGCTTACATAAATCCGGCTGCAATTTGTTTATCCATAAGGTTTCGTATGTGGCTAGCTCCCTTTTGTTTTTGCATTTAGTAATTACTTTGAATGCTACGTCTGGAGAACATACGTGTGATGTTTCGATGATGTGTTGCGCAATAGCAGACGTGTATTCACCATTTGATTTAAAACAGGCGTTCAAGTTGCAATGTTCTCTCATTCGAGTAATTAACCGTCTGGTCGATCGGCCTACGTAAGTTGATCGACAACTTGCGCATGTATATTGATAAATAATATTTGATATCGACATTAACGGCTGTTTCTCTTTGATTGCTGGTAAAGGCAAGTGTGTTACCCTAAATAACACTCGTAGTTTGGCTGCATTAAATGTGCGTGTCAATGCTGCTTCAACTTTCTTTTGTGCCATTCGGGAAACTGCATCCCCCTTAAATGGGATGTTTAGGTAGACTGTTTTCTTTTCTGGCCCATAATACGTCTGTTTCTGGTTAACTCCCCTTTTAATAATTGATTCAATTAATTGTCTGGGATAGCCATTAGACATTAAATCGTTAATTGCTTTATTATATTCATTTTCTCTAGAATCTTGACTAACCAACCTGTCAATTCTTGAAAAGCAACCACGAACTGTTGATAATTTATATTGAAATGGCACAAAACTGCTGTAATGCAAATACTGTGCAGACCATGTTGGTTTATGGTAAATTGTTCTGTTTAATTTACCATTAGTTTCTTTCTTTAATAGTACATCTAGGAAAGGCAGACAGTCATCTTTCTCGTGCTCTGACGTGAAACCGATATTCTTATGTGCTTTGTTGAAACTTTGAAGCAATGTTCGTGATTGCGACCTGTTCTTAAGTACAAGAAATATATCATCCACGTACCGTATATATTGAGCACATTTACTTATGTCACTCTTTAATGATGTATTTTCTAGGTGCCCTAGGAAAATCTCAGCCAACACTGGAGATAAGGGGCTTCCCATTGCGACACCATCAGTCTGTTTGTAGATGTTTCCATTAAAACGAAATCGTACGTCTTTCGTGCATAATAAGATAAGCTGGCGTAGAGTTTGACCTGGCACCGGCGATGGTAATATATCGTGTTCTACCGCTTTGACTATAATGTCAATGGTTTCATCAATTGGAACATTTGTAAACAAAGACGTAACATCAAAAGATACCATAATCTTGTTTTTAACATTTATATCTTGAATTTTGTTTACAAACTCAAACGAATCGGCAACCGAATGATTACCTAGTAGTTTACGTAATGGTTCAAGTAAACGAACTAGCCATTTAGCTAGTGCATGAAACGGAGAATTTACCATTGATAAAATTGGCCTCATAGGACAACCTCTTATGTGTGTATTTGGTAATCCGTACATTATTGGTGTAGATGATCCAACTGGCTTGAGCTTCTGTGCAGTGGCCTCATCAATAAAACCGGCATCTGTCAAAATCTTAATTTCATTTATTACTTTGCGCTCCACCTTGTCTATTTCATCTGATTTATCGTCTAGACGTGTGAATTTTGTATTGTCATTTAACACGTTTTCCATCTTTTGTACGTAGTCAGATTTGTCCATTATAACTGCGCTCTTTCCTTTATCACGCAATTTGATTGGTTTCTATTTTTCACACTCTTTTTGTTCACATATTTCTATCTTGTTTTGCTTTCCAATTTATATATAAAGATATGTTCATGAGTAGATATTTGAGAAGACCATGAGAAAGAAAATTTTCTTATATCTGATAAAATTTCTTTTTGTTTTTGCACACAGGAAGGGAACAATAAAGTATTTGTATATCGAATTTTCAAATTTACTCTCATATTTAGTTAAATACTGTTTGTTGCGAAGAACTAACATATATGCAAGTATGTATTAGGTGTTGCGGACCTAGTAACAAATTAGTTCAGTTGTGACCAGAAGGATAAACCAAAGGCAGCATGAACGGAAAGTATAATCTCATGCACATTCTTTTCGTGCTTACTGGCGACTCATCAGTAGGAGCCGGTTTTACGCCCTTTAACCACTATATATTTGGTCAAAGAATGTGGAATAATAGGACGGTACAATCTCCTAGACGAATGTGTAAACCTGCAATAGTGAAGCTAACATCATCTAAAGTCAACGACAATGCGACTTCAACGCTAACTCACACTATATAATATATATACCGAGTCTGTAAAGGATACTAACACTATGGCTATTGTGTTAGTAACCGATACCAACATTATTGTACCGAAAAGGTACATGGTACTAACACTATGATTACCGAGTCGGTACATGATACCAACCTGATGGATATCAATTTATGCTATAGTTCACCGAAATTGAGAATTACAACAATTTCTGAACACCTGTTACTCCAGTAAATCCATACACTCTGGCCTTGATCGATATCAGTTATCACATTTCGCGGTAAGCATGACATCATTCAATTCAATATATTACAGTTAAATACTGTTTGTTGCGAAGAACTAATATATATGCAAGTATGTATTAGGTGTTGCGAACCTAGTAACAAATTAGTTCAGTTGTGACCAGAAGGATAAACCAAAGGCAGCATGAACGGAAAGTATAATCTCATGCACATTCGTTTCGTGCTTACTGGCGACTCATCAGTAGGAGCCGGTATTACGCCCTTTAACCACTATATATTTGGTCAAAGAATGTGGAATAATAGGACGGTACAATCTCCTAGACGAATGTGTAAACCTGTAATAGTGAAGCTAACATCATCTAAAGTCAACGACAATGCGACTTCAACGCTAACTCACACTATATAATATATATACCGAGTCTGTAAAGGATACTAACACTATGGCTATTGTGTTAGTAACTCGATACAACATTATTGTACCGAAAAGGTACATGGTACTAACACTATGGTTTCCGAGTCGGTACATGATACCAACCTGACGGATATCAATTTATGCTAAAGTTCACCGAAATTGAGAATTACAACAATTTCTGAACACCTGTTACTCCAGTAAATCCATACACCCTGGCCTTGATCGATATCAGTTATCACATTTCGCGGTAAGCATGACATCATTCAATTCAATATATTACAGTTAAATGCTGTTTGTTGCGAAGAACTAAAAAATATGCAAGTATGTATTCGGTGTTGCGGACCTAGTAACAAATTAGTTCAGTTGTGACCAGAAGGATAAACCAAAGGTAGCATGAACGGAAAGTATGATCTCATGCACATTCGTTTCGTGCTTACTGGCGACTTATCAGTAGGAGCCGGTTTTACGCCCTTTAACCACTATATATTTGGTCAAAGAATGTGGAATAATAGGACGGTAGAATCTCCTAGACGAATGTGTAAACCTTCAATAGTGATGCTAACATCATCTAAAGTCAACGACAATGCGACTTGAACGCTAACTCACACTATATAATATATGTACCGAGTCTGATTTATTATTACAAATTTAGAGTTCACCGACGCCGAAACAATATGATATACTCTGTATTGTCCACAAACAACCTCAAGGTTTTATCGTCCTATTATCCCATATTCCTCACCCAAATATATTTTGGTCAAAGGGTGTGATACCGGCTCCTACTGAGGAGTCGACAGTAAGCACGAAACGAATGTGCATGAGATTATACTTTCCGTTCATACTGCTTTTGGTTTATCTTTCTGGTCACAACTAAACTAATTTGTTACTAGGTCCGCAACACCTAATACATACTTACTCTCATATTGTTACTTAATTTCTGCCATTAAAATCTGCTGGATGCTAAATAAATTGGCGTTTCGAATATAGTATATTCATACAAACATTTTCACATTTTAAACAATCATGGTAAAATCAAACTGGCAAATTTGATATAAACACCAATCCTAATTTAAAGAAATTGTTTAAAAATTTGATATATGAAGATTCTTAAATTAATAAATAATTATGTGTGTATAATGCAGACGACATATGGACTAAAAATACAAAGCGAGTAGGTCTATGTTTGGCATACAAACTGCAATAGTAGAGACCCTATCCGATTCAAAGAACCCTCTGTATAAAAATGATGAAACAGTTAATCGTAAAACTGAAAAAATGAAAATAAGCTAAATTTAATCAAAACGAACAATATGAAAACTCAAATAACAGAGAATTAGAGTCAATTTCCTCTGCCGAAAACAACTTGATCAATAGTACGGATCATCAGGGAAAGTCACATTAAACCCATTATAGTTCAACTACCAATAAAGATAATTTTGCGACCATGGCTAGGTAGTTGAAACCTTATGTCTAATGTAATGAGGAATAGTTTTCCATCTTAAGCAGTAATTGTTCAGATGTAGATGATTAAAAAACTGACCATCGCGTGCGGCCCAAAAATTTCGTGGCATAGGTGATGTTTCTAATGGTTGTGAACAAAATGGTCGTTGATTCCATCTCCACTCTCAGTAATTCTGACAACTACTGGTAAAATTCCGAATATGGACGAACTCATAGTCTAATATATCGATTGCATTCGCTCGGTAATGCAATGGTTAATATTAATAAACAATATTAAATCAATGTGAATTAGTAATACTTCACACTTACATAAGCACGATCATCAAAATCTCGCGTGACCATAAAATGTATAGTTATGAATGATTAAATGAGCATTGGTTGCACGAGTGGTGATAAAAATTATTTAAATCAAGATTAAAAAATTTATTTAAATAGTTGTTAATACAGCCTGTGCAACCAATGATCGCTTAATTATGCAAATGCTCAACTTAATAACGCTTCCTCAGATAGCTTGGTTTCTGTTCAATAATGTCAGATTTTGTGTGACTAGTTGGAACTTAAGTTCTAAAGAGATGTTGGATGTCTAACTGACGGAAAGGCTAACCCAAATACTTTAGTTTTAATATAATTAAAAATTGTGAGTAGCGTACGACAGGGTGGCTCAATGGTTACAACAACAGACAAAAGCAGACGTGCTCCTGTTCGAGCCCTGTCCGCAGCGAATTCCATTTGGAACACGTTTATTAAGTTTTCCGGAAAATGGATACGAGTAAATCTTAAAGGGATGTAAGTATATTCTAACTACCGTTCTTGCGACAAAAAATATGAAGATATTCTTAATTCAAAATTGACTGGCCTTGATGTTGAAAATTCGAAATTACTTTGGACGACGATAAGCTCTATTATGCAATACACGTACTACTTTATGTGGCATTGAATGCTCCCGTAGAAATAATCATTTGGTCTATGCAAAATTTAAGGAGATTCTCGGAACTAGGCGCCAAATTACAGCTAACTTGCCTTAAACTAACACTCGTAGAGTTGTAGGACACTAACTTAAGCAAAATTTAGAAGTCCATCTCGAATCCTTTTCGACAAGAAAGGCTGAAAAGAAGAAAGAAACTTTAACATCAGGCTGTTTGTTCAAACTTACCCTCGAAACAGGTTCAAGAAAACTAAAATTTAGCGAAACTATAAATGATAGTAACAATCATTTAAAAACCGATAGAATAAGTCATTTTTATAGGTTGGTTGGACACTTGGAAGATCAATTATCGTGGACACCTGCATCAGTCCAGATTCGTATCATCAATGCTTAATGTTAAACTCGAACAACTATCAGTTAGAAATACGGGATGAAATACAATCTCTCAAACGTCGCAAAGTTGAATGCTCCGATAATTTGCTTCAGAGCCAATTTAATGACGGTGGCGATATAATTTATGGAGCGTTAACTAACTCTTCTCGTAATATATTGATGAGGACACCGTACCTTTTGCTTAAAATGAGTCAACCATTATTCATATATTTAAAAATTAATCGTAATTCGTCTGAACCATCGTGGTATAATCTTGACCCCAGTCGTGTCTAGGTTATTTTCTTCGATTATATTAAACCGTTTTATCGCTTCGCGTGAATCACGTACTAAAGAACAAGCCGAATTCCGGTCAGAACGAGGTTGTAAAGATAATATTCTTACCCTAATACAAGTTCTTGAATAATAACATATATCGCCGTCCCACAAAAACTGTCTATCTAGACTTCCAGGGTGCATTTAACTCGACGGATCACAATTTTCTATTCCACATTCTGTCGAAAAGTGGTGTGCTATCAATTTCCCACACAAGAAAAAGGTGGCATAATGAACAACAAGAAGGACAGCACTGAGCAATATAGCACAACTTTTAAGTATTATTTAAATCAAAAATACAACGGGACAGTAATCAAAATGCTTAACCACTACAAATCGAGGAAAATACATATTGCAAGGCAAGTGAAAAATACATCATTCTTAAAATTATGTTTAAAATTTAATATTGTCCCAAAACCCCTTTAGATTCAGACTACCATTTCAGCTAGATAGGGTGAGGGGACACCACTTGTACCGAATTCCCAAGAAACTCCATGAAATGTCACAAATACCGTTCATGCTACGGCGTCCCCGGCAAGCGACGCGCTCTGTATCAGCACGAATACACCTATTTATTTCGGGTGTTGGAATGTTCGATGTTCCGAAATGGCTGCCAACCGCCCGGCATGGAGAGGTATAATCCGGGATTTCTATGGAGCCGGCTTATCCTCCAAAAGGAGTCAGCCGCAGTAAAGTACTAGATAGGGTAGGAAATGTTCTAAAACTGGAACTTTCTGTACATTTAATGAAATTACAGGTAAAAAAATCAAGAAAAAAAGATAATATGAATTAATTAGAGAAAAAACTAAAATAAGATAAAAGTTGCTCTTGATAGTACATTCAATGGCCCTTAAACACATAGAAATGTTCGCTGATAAGGCTAGGAATAAAGAAGTTCAAAAGGTTAGAAGGAGACATGAGAAGAAACTAGCACACTTTGGAATCTACAGGCCTCCGAGAAATATTCCAAATGATTCTGCTGTGTCTAAACGGGTAATAAATTTATCGTCTATGGATCACAAGGATAATGGAAAGAGAATACTTAACCTGGGACTGAACACGACTGTTCCTATAGAATACATACCTAAGAATGAAATTATTACCGAGACAGTTAAAATCACACAATTCCTCACAGAAAAAGACAAAATAAAATTTGAATTGGATGTTGCCTAATTGATTTTAGAACATATAGAGAATAAACGTAAGCCGAATTATGAATTCAAAAGATTAAGATCGAATTTTTTATCTAATAAGGTACTATGTATTAAAGTAGATAAATGTGGAGCAACAGTGTTAATGAATTAGAGGGATTATAATGATAAGGTGTATGTGCAATTAAATAATAAAGAAGTTTATCATAAAATAATTAAGGACCCAATTGATAAGTTACATGGTGAGGTTACAACTTTAATTAATCAAATGATTGGGTCTGGGGAATTAGATTGAATGCTTGGAAAATCATTAATGCAAAGAAACACACACACTCTCTCTCAGAGTGTATGGTTTAGTAAAGATTCATAAAAGAGATAATCCACTTAGGTTAATTGGGAATGTCCAGAATTATCCAACTTATAAAATGTCCAAATTTTTATGCCACAGAATTAGAAAATACACCTATTTTCTAGATTATACATTAAAAAACACTTATCACTTTACTGACATTATTGGTAAATATAAATTATTAGAGAAAGATAAATTGGCAAGCCTGGATGTGGTATATATGTATACGAACATTCCGATATACGTTGCATTGGAGTGTGTCTAACGTTGTCTAATGGAATACCCTGAAATACTAGAAAGTAGTAAAATGATGTTAAGGAGTATTATGGAAATGTTTAAAACTTGTTTGTCCTCTACATACTTTATATTTAGAAATGAATTCTACCAACAAGTTAAAGGCGTTCTTATGGGACAACAATTATCGGTCCCAGATGCTAATATTTACATACATTGTTTAGAAAAAGTCTCTTATTCAGATCTCCCCTCAAACCAAACTTGTCTTTAAGACTCTTAGATGACATCTTATTAATTTGGTATCATGGGGATAATGAGTTGGAGAATTTGCTGTGTTTAACTAATCAACTTGGAGAGGTAAAATTTATATTGGAAAATGAAAGAAAAGAAGAATTATCATTCCTAAATGTAAAATGAAAACAAATGGATCACACATTAGAAAAAGATCTTTATATGATAGATACTTATTCTGGTATTCTCCTTAATTACTGCTCTAATCAAGTATGTATTAGGTTTTGCGAACCTAGTAACAAATTAGTTCACTTGTGACCAGAAGGATAGACCAAAGGCAGCATGAACGGAAAGTATAATCTCATTCACATTCGTTTCGTGCTTACTGGCGACTCATCAGTAGGAGCAGGTATTACGCCCTTTAACCACTATATATTTGGTAGAAGAATGTGGAATAATAGGACGGTACAATCTCCTAGACGAATGTGTAAACCTGTAATAGTGAAGCTAACATAATCTAAAGTCAACGACAATACGACTTCAATGCTAACTCACACTATATAATATATATATCGAGTCTGTAAAGGATACTAACACTATGGCTATTGTGTTAGTAAATGATACCTTTTTTAAATCGATGAGTACCGGATACTAACACTATGGTTTCCGAGTCGGTACATGATACCAACCTGATGGATATAAATTTATGCTAAAGTTCACCCAAATTGAGAATTACAACAATTTCCGAACACCTGTTACTCCAGTTAAACCATACACTCTGGCCTTCATCGATATCAGTTATCACATTTCGCGGTAAGCATGACATCATTCAATTCAATATATTACAGTTAAATACTGTTTGTTGCGAAGAACTAATATATATGCAAGTATGTATTAGGTTTTGCGAACCTAGTAACAAATTAGTTCAGTTGTGACCAGAAGGATAAACCAAAGGCAGCATGAACGGAAAGTATAATCTCATGCACATTCGTTTCGTGCTTACTGGCGACTCATCAGTAGGAGCCGGTATTACGCCCTTTAACCACTATATATTTGGTAGAAGAATGTGGAATAATAGGACCGTACAACGAATGTGAATGAGATTATACTTTCCGTTCATGCTGCCTTTGGTTTATCCTTCTGGTCACAACTGAACTAATTTATTACTAGGTTCGCAAAACCTAATACATACTTGCATATATATTAGCTCTTCGCAACAAACAGTATTTTACTGCTCTAATCACCCGTTTGGGATGAAAATAGGCATTCTAAAATCCATGATAATAAGAAGTCTTAAAATAGTTGATGTAAAATATAGAGACAAAGAACTGATGAAATTGAAAGAAATATTTAGGATAAATGGTTATCCGGAAAGATTAACTGATAAAATCATAGACGAGACGCTATGGCGATTTAATGGAAAAAATAAATCAAGAAACACAGTTAAGGGATTTAGAAAGGCAAAGTGAAGATAAGCACAGAACTCTGGTTCAATTAGATTATAAATTAAGTAGAAGAATTGGGACATTAGCAACGAAATACAACATAAGAACAGTGTTAAGACAATCAGTTACAATAGGCAATATCGAATCAGAAAGAACAAATAGAAGCGCTCAACAGATCAGAATTTTATGAGATACCTTGTAAAGATTGCAAACTCAGGTATATAGGTGAAACCATGCGTCCAATAAAGGTACTGAATGCAAATATAAACATATTCATAGATCAGATCTAGCCAGGCACTCAATGGAGACAGGTCATCAGATAAACTGGGCGGGCTGTAAACGGATTGCACTATATAACCGAAATAGATTAACCAGGATTATTAGGAAATCAATTGAAATAAAATCAGGAATGAACGTCATGAATGTGACATGTGTAGAAACATCATTAGGCTCCATATATAAGGAAGCTCTCTTGAATGGAAGGAAACGTAGATTGGAGGAATCATAGTTAATAAAGCATCCAACTAAGAGAACACGACTATGAATTTGAGATAGTAAACGAAACAGTTTAGTTGGAGTTAGAAAGAGGTAATTTGGCTATAATTGTAGTGAATGGTGTCCTTTCGGGGGAGCTTACATAGTTACTTATATTTTTACTTACGTATATATATATATATATGCATTTATATAAATTTATTGATAGATGTAAATGTAAATATTTAACTATCTGGGAGGACCTAACATGGTTGCTTAAATGCATATTTAGATAATTGCAATATATATGTGGAAACTTATTTAGATTCTTATATAAGATGTGAAGGGAACTCACATGGTTGCTTATATCCATAGGGTTTGCTTATAGTTATTCTATAAATATCACTTTAGTAGAGTATACATATGTGTATATAGGTTGTTTTGTGTGGGGGTTGACATAGTTAAGTTTGTTTATACATATGAGTATAGGAGAATACGTATGAAGACCGGACATTAGAACAGACAATAAAAAATACTTTTATAAATTAAAATAAATATATATAGATCTGTCTTAAATGAGGATACCATATTTGCCACAATTTGTTAATTTCCTGTGTGCATGGTGTCAACCCTGAAGTTGGGACTGGAAATGAAGTCCCGAAAATTCGGAAAAAAGGGTGGCTAATCTTGAAGGAATTTCTTTGGTGCGTACCTGGATTAATTGAAATTACCTGATCTGCGTTTTGACTAACGCAGCGTTTATTGTTCCAGTAATTTTGTTTTTGCAAAATATTTCGATGTACATTACCGTAAATCACCAGTCGCACGCACTGGTGGTAGTTTTGCTATGTTGTTCGACGAATGGTTAAATACAAGGGCATTGGTGTTCACTTCAAGCTCGCGAACTTGATATAAAGAATTGTTGCCACCACCTACGCAATCAATTATTGTTTATTCATTAGATTTGTTCGTCTGAGTTTGAGTCGTTATTTCATAATGTTTCTTTAAAGGAAAATATTGAGTTTATATGTAATTATGTCGGAAAGTATTGAGCAAAATTAAAAGCGCAGTTGACAAAATTATTATATTTATGATGTTCAGATAAATAAATTTATTTTTACTAGACAATTCTACAGACAAAAACGATGGACTAGGAATGAGTTCAGCCTTGGAACCAAAGAACTTTGATTTAATGAGTAAAGTTATACTATACAACAATTAGATTAATGTTGCGAATTTGATATAAACCCATTAAGTACGTACAATTTGTCAGTATAAACTAAAAATTGTATAGTGTAGTAAAGGCAATTCATCCAGTAGACCGGTTTCGTTCTTATTGGGAACTCATCATGTACTGGCCAGAATTTGCCGCGGAAAGGGCTCGAACCTGGGCACGACTGCTTCGGTATCTGGTGCTCTAACCAGTAAGCCACCCTGCCGCACACTACACACAATTTTCAGTCATATACTATCTAATGTAACTCGGCTAGTTGTCTTCTCTTTTAGGTGGAGCTTATATGGTATCCATTAAGACCCAAAGTTCCAACTAACAGTCCACAATCTGACATTACTGAATTTTGAAACCACACTAGATGGCGAAGTGGTATTGAGATGTACATTTATATAATATAAATGAACATTGTTTGCGTGGGCGGTGATAATAAACAACTGACCCATTAAGTACATACATTTTGTCAGTATAAACTAAGAATTGTATAGTGCAGAAAAGGCAATTCATCCAGTAGACCGGTTTCGTCCTTATTGGGAATTCATCATGTACCTAAAAAAGACAACTAACCGAGTTATGACACGGCGGTGGTGTCACCAGGGCGTGGTGGATTTCCGACCGGCAATCGGATCTCCTATAAAATACCACATGAGCCCGACGACGGCACCATGACTCGGCGTGTGTTCCCCGCCACAAAAGGGTTCAACAGCCACAGGATTACATGGACTCCTGGACAGTACCCCGTACTTCCGAATGGCGAATGAGCTCTCAACAGCCACCGGCAACCATGCAACTTACTGCTGCCTTGCAGACTGCGCTTGGATGTGCAAAGGCTAGAGGTGCGTCCTCGATCAAAAAGCCGAGTGGTGAGGGGACACCACTTGTATCAAATTCCCAAGAAACTCCATGAAATGGAGCCGGCTTATCCTCCAAAAGGAGTCAGCCGCAGTATACTATATATATATATATATATATATATATATATATATATATATATATATATATATATATATATATATCTATATACCAAGTTCGCAACCTTGATTATAGTAAATTAGATTAATGATACATTTTTGGTCTGTGGTAGACGTGTGCATGACGAATAACTGCTCAATAAATTTAATGAATGACATCCGAACGTTAGATATACAATTTAAAACGAAGATGATAATGTAGATTTCATGATGTATTACTCAAACTTAGAACTGATGGCATGGTGCAGATCAATCTACTGCAAAAAATTTAGACAGCGGAATATTTACATTTTAACATCTAATGCTCATTGAAATAGGAAATGGATTAATTAACAAATTATTTAATAGGAAATAGCGTACTTACCTACTAGACTGCTTTTTAATTCAAGGATGGAAGCTTATTATGATGAAGTAATTTAATAACGGCATTAATATTTACCTGCCAGTGCTGGTTCCAACTTAGGTTTAAGAAGCATTTACTAATAGTCTGATATGATAGCTCAAACGAGTAAGGTAGTTAAAACAAGAGAAATTATTGCCATCATCATAAAGTGACAGACAGCACTTAATGCAGCTTAGAGACGAGACCCACTTTTAGTCTGATTGATTTCTGACAGGTAGACGAAAGAGAATGAAACTGGTCTTTAAAATGAATTGCATTTCATATACAGCTTATTTGAAGCGAGAGTTCTGTGAACGTCTGTTATTATCCAGGTGGAATTACCAACCAATTACGCGATATGCATAACGAAATTTGTCAAAGGATTCCACTGATTTGATAGACATGTTCCACATTGAGGCACCAAGGTTAAGAAACTTTACCAAATGAACGTATACGTCCATCAGTCAAATCTTTGATGCATGGAAAACGCAATGAAGACCAGATCACGTTATTAAACGACAAAAACTTTATGTACGGACAAAGCAAGTTTGAATCAGTAGAGGAAGAATACAAATTCTAAGCCTATTTCACAGAATAATCAAGAACAGCCGATGAAATTCGTGAAATGTAAATACCCAATAGATTAGCCAGTATACGCATTCTATGTCGAGCTTAAAAATGTATCTACAAGTTAGAAAACGAACTGATGATAGTGATTTCCATCCAAGGACATTCAGGAACAAATTGCAGCGATTGAAAGAGCCAAAGCAGTCACAGCCAAATGATGAATGTATTTTAGTACTCATACATAATATCGGTAGGCCCTAATTAAGCTTAGTTAACGGACATAAAAGTTAGACTTTCGTTTTTACAAAAAACTGGTCGACATTTTCTTTGCTAAAAAACATATCTATAACATTTTACCTCAGTTCTACGCCCTGATAATTATTTTTTGTATCCAGTTATTTGCTCGTTCATATTTTTACGTAGCTGATTTTTCCATTTAGCTCATTTGCATAATTTTAACAACTTTCGTCTGTTAAGTTAATGCTTCGAATGTAAATACACTAATTATTATTGGAGCAAAAATCTGGCCACATTGGATAAAAATACATATAATGCCAAAAGAAAATCACACCGCCAGCTATATTTCGCACTCGCATGCTTGTAACAAAAATGCATTTTTAATCAAATAATATTCTCAACTGATATCATTATAATTATGTAAGTTTAGACTATTAAACGTCACCTATACCATTTGTACCTTAAAGCTTCATTTTTATTCTTTTCTCGTCGTAGCTGAATTTCCACAAACAGTTCCATGTCACTGCTAATTAACAACTGAATGCAAATTATATACTTAACAAATATATCAAATTATTTATTAGTTACTACTTACTACATCAATCATCATACATCAGGCTCTTAGTTTTCCGTTTGTCAAGATTAAATAATTGTACAATTCCGAGTCAGCAGGTCAATAGTGCCAAATAAAAATATAGTCGCGCTAAATTAAAAATGGTTTATAATTAACTGGCTGACAAAGTAGTCTAGGAAAATAACCCAGCCACTATCGAGGAAACAGAATCAAAGGGCACAAAAAAGTCATATATTAGCAGATCCAAGTAAACTATAAATCTTTAACTAAAGCTAGGTTCCTATTCTAATTCATGTATTTAATGCCTCTGATCAATAGTTAATATAAAATTTCATATGTGACCCAGCGAAATTTCAACCACTTCTCTATCGATGTGTCATGTGCACGGAAAATTTAAAGAAAATAAAAGAAAATTCTATTAATAACACTGTAGGTATGTAATATATATATATATATATATATATATATATATATATATATATATATATATATCACGAAGAATACTTTTCATTAGGAAGAGAAAATAATATCAAAGTGGAAGCAACGGCCGTTTTATTTCAAAAATACTAACAAAACTATAATCTCTACTATATATATATATATATATATATATATATATATATATATCATTGGTTTACATTTGACTAAGATGGTGGCAGTTAATCTGGTTTTCAGTTTTATTCTATTACTTGTAGATAGTTTATTGGAAGTTGGTTTGTGAGAGCATATGCGATGTGTCTGTGTGCGTGAAGGGGTCATTCTCATTGTATTGCACTGTGAGGTTTCACATCTAATCATCATTGTATTGATGGATTTAGTTTTGACCAAACGTTCGCTGTGTTGGTTGTTACGTATACGAATTTTGTCGTCACGTGTTCTCTTTTGTTTCGCCTTGTTCATTAGATTCGTTTTATCCCCTTGGTAACAGCGCATGGTGTGTGGATTGCAGTGTCGAACGCTCACATTGTTGTGTACTTTCTTTCATCATTTCGTTACCAATAAGCCGAATGTTTATTGAGGCTTGTCTCATGGGTTTTGGGACCAGCTTGGATGCTAGTAAATTTTTGTTGGGTTGTGTGATATTTGACAAGTCAATTAAAATATCATGGCGAAACGTTTAAATGTTTAGGTCGAGTGCTTGTTGTTCTGTATATAAAAGCTTCCTATATGTATAAATTTTCGAACTTTAATTCTGTTAGAACTGAGAAATTCGTCAAATTGGCTGGATGCCCCGTTTCAACTATATTTTTGGAGATGGCTGACTTTCCCGATGGTGCCAGGTTTTTTAATCAATTTCTACGGCAAATGTTGCTAGAATCTGGTGATCAACTACTTTTTCGTACGTTCAATATGTGTGCTACCGTATATACATGAAAATTCGTAGACTATTACGGATTTGGATAGAATTGGCAATTAATCCTTGGCATCCAAACTCATGATTATATTTGTTCTGAATGTGTTATTAGCGATTGCCCTGTGTAAATTGTCCTTAGTGATTCGACTTAACCGCCGTACAATTATTGCAACTGGTATGTCACCTCTATGTGGTCAGTTTAGAAAACATGTTTGACGGCATCCTCCGTAGTACGATACGAACGTGGTATGATGTTGACATCTATGAACCGCTACGGGTAGTTGTTTATTAGCAAATTCCGCAAGTAGC
Organism: Eudiplozoon nipponicum; assembly: GCA_029291075.1. Taxonomy (NCBI): domain Eukaryota; kingdom Metazoa; phylum Platyhelminthes; class Monogenea; order Mazocraeidea; family Diplozoidae; genus Eudiplozoon; species Eudiplozoon nipponicum. Next base: position 22,545 of record JAQBSW010001854.1, on the reverse strand, counting down.
CTAGCTCTTCCTCGATCTTGTGTTCTTTCCAAAAAACTGCTATAATAATGAAAGAATTAATCAATCCCTCGGTCGTCAACTTGCAAGTTTAAACAAGAGCCAATCCAATGCCTATACAAAGAAGAAAGAAACGTTGATGAGGATAAGAGCTGACAAATAAATTAGGAACTTACAAAAGATGTGGAGAAATTCTCTCATCAATCAAAATTAACTACTAATCATGATTCATTTATTCACAATTTTTCAAATGCGATTTCTCAAAACATTAGAAAGTATTACTCTCCTTATGAGAAAAATAATGCATCATTAAGAGAAACATAAGCGAGCGCGACATTATTGAATATTTCTACAACGATTCAACAAAAGGCATCGCCCCACAAGAATTCAACACACAAGGACTGAAAGCTGAGATAGTTAGCGGACTAGAACTACACAGAAAGAATTTCAAAGAGAGCCAAATCAACCCAAAGAAACATATAGACGAACCAAGTAAACTAAAATAAAACAAAACAACACGACTTGCCACACCAGACAAAGGATCAATAGTTGTTATACTTGAAGTAAATACTTACAGAATCTGCACGGATGAGAACAAAAACGATCAATCGAAATTTAAACCAGACAACAAACAGATAGATGATCTAGAATAAATGTAATTCTGAAAGATAATGAAAAAAATGATTGACTCTGAAAACATATCAGGACTGATAGAAGAAATTCGAAAAGCTAAACCTGTCGAAACAAATCCTGCACAACTATACGGCAAACCAAAACGTCATAGAACCTTGACAGCTTCAGAAGCTCCTCCGATGCGGCTCATTATGATAACGATCCACGCAACGCAACAAAAACCAGCTAAGTTCCTTCGAAAAATATTTCAACCAATAGGAAATGTCATAAACATGACGACCATCCAGAATTCTTTCGGGCAAGCAGATTAACTGGAAGGAAAACATCCTATAAAACATAATGATCTAGCTAGACGTCTCATCCTTATTTATAAACATTCCACAAGAAAGAACAAAGACGACCTTGTGAAACCTGTTTAAGAATGAGCTTCAATTTTTTCCTATAGACACCAAAGATCTCAAAAACCGTATTTTAGCATGTAAAAAAACGTGCAATTTACATCCGAAGTAAATTATTTTTGTCAGTTCAATAGTGTGGCTAGGGAAAGCTGCATTGCACCTCTCTTGCCTGATGTCTACATGTACAATCTGGAACACATAATTGACAAGTGCGCATCCTTAAAAAGTTATTTAGATGATTTATTATTGTTCAGTCAAGACGCAGCAGATGAAGCCGATTTAGATATAGAATTCACTCTTGATGTTGAGAAAGAAAAGACTTTTACATTCTTGGACACCCAACTCACTCGAAAACAAAATGGTGATTTGACATTGGCAATACATAGAAAATCTACTTTCACTGAGTAATGCAATCATTATAGCAATAGTGTGCAAAAAACTCACAAAAGAAACATAGTTAAAAAGCTAGCAAACCATATCAGGAAGATCTGTCTTAAGCACAAGATCAAGGAGGAGCTAGGCTACCTGAGAAAACTTTTACTAATGAACAACTTCACAGAATCGTTCAAAGATGTCAATATCCGACCATAAGCGATTCGTATTAGAGAGGGTACCGTCTAAAAGGTTTTCCAAAATTTACCATTTAGAGGCGACCTACCAGATTCAATAATTTCACGGCGGTTAAATCGAATCGTTAGGGAGAATTTCTCCAGTGCAAAAGTTAACATCACATTCAGCACACAGAGAATCATGAGGTTGGATGCCAAATATCAATTGCCAATTCTTACGAAATCTAACATTGTCTAAAAATTCTCATGTATGTGCGGTAACACATATATTGGACTTAAGAAAAAGTAACTGACCAACAGAATACAGTAACATTTTTGGAGAAATTGAGAAAATAGGCCTGGCAACCACAGAAAAATCAGCCATTTCCCAACATACATTTGTAACATGGCATTTAGCCAATTTGACAAATTTCGCAGTTATACCAAAAGCAAAGTCCGAAAAAGTATACATATACGAAGTTCTTTATATAGAAGAAAAATGACCCGGCCTAAACATTCAAACGTTTCAACAACATGACATTTTAGTTGACTGGTCACGAATCACACAATCAAACAATAATTTACTAGCATCCATGCAAGCTCCAACACCCATGAGACAAACTTTAATAAACATTCGACCTGATTGACAACGAAACGAAGAAAAAAGCTGCGCAAATGTCATCACTACCATCGATGATAATTATTGAAAATACACAACAATACGAGTGAACACTGCAATCCGCACACCCTGTGGAGTTACCAAGGGGACAAAACGAAACTGAAGAGCAGAGCGAAACTAAAAACAACATCTGGGGAAGAACATTCGTACAAGTACTAGTCAACAAACTAAATCAATCAATACAAAAGAGGCCATAACTGAGACATCACAGGACAACAATATGAGAATGATTCCTACACGCACATAGGCACATGCGCATTTACACTCACAAATCAATGCACAATAAACTACCAATAAGTAATAAAATTAAAACTGAAAATCATACTATTTATCGCCAACTTAATTAAATGTACATAAATGAAAGATTACCGAGTGTTGCTGAGTATTCTTACTAGGAAGAAAAGTATTAATAACAAAGTGGATAATGGTCTTTTATTTCGAGACTACGAAACTTCACTTTACAACCTTTCATTTATATACATCCTGTTTTCATTTGATTATGTGGGTGGTAACTGTTCTGACTCAGTTTCAATTTTGTTTATTGTTTGGGATGATTGGTAAGTGTGCATGCGTATGTGTCTGTGTGTGTGTCTGTTTGCTTGTTAAGGTCCTTCACGCTGTGTCGAAAAGAGATATCTGAGATCTGGTCATTCTTGCATTTATGGATTGAGAGGTAACCAACTTTTCGCATCGTTGGCTGTTATGTGTACGAATGTCATTTTCACGAGTGTTGTCTTGCGTGTCGCCTTTCCCCCCAATTTCGTTCTGTCCAATTGGTAACAGCGCAGAATGTGCGGATTGCAGTGTTGAATGCTCATATTGTTTTGAAATTTTTGTCGCAATATGTGCAGATGTTTTTCCTCTTCAGTTTATTTCCAATCCGATCGAATTTTTGTTGAGTCTTGTCGAGGGGGTGTTTGTACACGTAACAGTCAATAATGCTAAAAGTTGTTCAACTCTCAATCCATCAATACAAGATTGCCAAGATCTCAGATATCCCTTTGCAATACAGAGAGAAAGACTTTTACACGCAAACAGACACATAAACGTAAACACTAATTAATCACTCCAAACAATAAATAGCAGTAAAACTGTGTTAGACTAGTTGACACTCACATAATCCCATGAAAACCCAAGATTTATATAAATGAAAGATTGTAAAGTGAAGTTTAGTGGTCTCCAAATAAATTACCATTATCCACTTTGTTATTAATGTGTCTTTTCCTAATAATAAAGATATATATATATATATATATATATATATATATATATATATATATATATATATATATTATTGAATTTGTGCGTTAGCACGTGATTACTACTTATGCACGGCTTTAATTCAGACTAATACATACCTTAGGTTAACCTTTAACAAATCTATCAATGTTTCAGAGCAATATAAATAGATCGGTTTAAACGAAATTTTAAAATTTCATTAAAATTTTGTTTGAATTTGCTGTTTTTTATCATAGTGTATTACGAATTATTCCAATAAATAAGAACTGAAACGTCGACATTAATATGGTGTAAGTCAAAATTATGTCATTTTATCATGTGTTGGATACAGTAAGAGAACCATGAAATCCTTTCTTTAAATGATGTTATCGAGGTTGAAGTAAACACGAATCCAAACGTATTTAACCAGTCGTCGAACAACATAGCAAAACTATCGTCAGCACACGTTTCGACCTTCCAGAATCATCATCAGAGTACGATGGCAAACTAATTAGCAAGGATCAAGCCACACGCTGATGATGATCATGGAAGGTCGAAACGCGTCAGTACGTGTGACTGACAGTAATGGGATTGGTGTTTACTTCAAGCTCGCAATCTTGATTTCTAGAATTGTTAACACTTCCCGAGCAATCAATGATTGTTTACTTGTGTGAAAATGGCATTTGCCTGACTTTTTAAACATGATTGACCCCTATCGTTCGGAGTTACGATATTTTTCTCTTTTTTGAAATGACGGAATTTGACCGTGAGGATGAGATTGCTGTATTCTTCCAGATTTCACTAATTCTTAAGCGTCGAGAAGCATTAAAGTCTTTTGGATTCTAATTCTTGACCTACAGATGACAATGTTGGAATGCAGTTTAACTTATTTTCCTCAATGGGCCGCCAAATCTTCTAATCAGTGATAACAAACATGGGGCTCAACATATGTCATTTTTATTGCCCAACCATCTAATAATAACATAGTTTGGAGCTATCTTAAGCTATCTAGTGTCAACTACTCTTATTAAGCGTCAGGCGTTATGTCGCCTCGGCTTTTCATTAACAACTTGCTGAATCTTTTATTTCACTTGCCTACAAAAAGAAAAAACCAGCTAGACCGTTTCCTTCCTATGCAGAACTAATCAATATCGAGTGCTGTGATATTTTCTCGCATCTAAACTTTTGCTAAATCTCCTTTTTTATTCCTCCAAGACATCTTCATCAAAGGATACGCTACAGACATTTACACGCTTTGAATTTCATGGTTATGCGGGGAGTGAAGCATCAATGTATTGTGCTTGTATAACGCTGTTTAATAATAATAATAATAATAATAATAATGGACGCTTTATTGGCTCTGAAGCATTTCTCTGGCCGTGAAATACTTTATTCTGAAGTAAAATAATCTCGACATACAATTTGACATTATGACTCGACTAGATCCATTATACGCTTCCTTCACACCTAGTCTTCGCTACCTTCAAGCAAATATAAGTCTCAAACCGACTAATTACATTATAAAAGGCGCGCCATAAGCGAGCTCGGAATACAAGATAACACACTTTAATAGAAACCTGCGCCCCGGTTCTTCAACTTACTGATAATCCTGCCTAACTAACGCTAAATAAGAAAGCGCTTGGCGTTTGACAACCCATCTATATGGTTTTAGACTCTCGTAGAAATACACTATATTCAAGAGCCAAGAAACGTAAATTTCGTCGGTTCCGATAGAAATAGCTTGGCAGACGCCTACCAGAGCTGGTTTCGAAGTTGGTACTTCGTATATAATACATCGGCTGTTAACTAGCGAAGGTGGCAGCCCGGGGATTGCATTGATTTAATGTTTTATCGACCCTGGATATTTAAGCTATAAAAAATTGAATTAAAAAGGCATTTCGGTCAATATCGAATCTAAAATGATATTATAGCTCTCCTGGATAGACATATTTCCTCTCTTATAACCTAAAGTTTAAAGCAGATTTATCTCAGCTACTACTTAATTCAAAGAATGGCAATTTCGATAATTTTCAATATCCTGAAAAGCAGCATTACGTCTTATTATTCATTTAAGAATCTTTGACTTATCTATAATTCCAGTGTTTACTAAAATCATCCACAGAATTCTTTGAAACGAAATAAAACTGTATCTATAATTCCAGTGATTACTAAAATCATCCACAGGATTCTTTGAAACGAAATAAAACTTAATTAAAACGGTAGATTTTTCGCCATTTTAGATTATTAACATGGTTTCTTGAATGAGTACTCTTCCTCCACTAGTGCAACTGATTCTTAACCACTGATATTCCTCCATTTATATAGGACATAATTGCTTTCTCCTCTTCCCAAATTAATTCAAACGAGTTTGATTCTATCTCTTTCTCGTCGATAAAATTAGTCTAGTAAAATAAATTTCGAGGAAATATTTTTCAGCTTATAATATAATATTTCCATAACATCTTATTATAACCGATTATCATGCATAAAACTCGAAAATTGCCCATGCATGATCTCGTTCAAATTACTGAGTAATGAGATTTAAAGACACTATAATTATATTGCTCCTTTTCAGTTCGAATTTGACAATAAATTAGCTAGGATAAGCATGTTAAATAGATAGCACATTAAAGTGCGAACTATTTGAATGCTTTTATTTGTTTTATTCCCTAGCCTTGTTTTGTGTTCATGGAATTTTTTGACGCTGTTGATTTACCATGCTATTGGTAACGTATTTCATATTATTCAACAGTTTTCTGAAGTTATGAATTGACGAAGTGGTGAACTTTTTAGTCAATTTACGATGTTGAAGTACTGTTTTGCAAAAATATTAACATACTATTGTATTCTTAAAAACTAAGAACCGTGGAAAACTAGTGAAAATTGACAACTACATTGTTGCTTAATCATATTGAAATTTGATAAGTTAATATTTTTTTTATTTCGTAGATTCAATAGACAAATTTCGTGGTAAAATGTAATTTTGCTCCGGTGTTATTATTATTTAAGGTGGTTTTACTCCAAAACTTACAATCCTATAATTTAAAAATTATTTCTGCAAGAAAGTGAAGCCTTGGAAAGCATTTTATCTTTTCAGGAAGGAAATATATAATAATAAAAATTATATATACGTGAAGTCTATGCAGGTCTCTAACTACGACATTGTCAATTCGACAAACTCGTATCCAGCAGACCAACGACCGAAGAATTCTTTCTGACATTATTACCTCAGCGCGACCATCTAAACTGTCTGAAGCCCGAAAATATCTCAGAAGATATAATATTGAAGGCCATGCAATCCATAAAATCTAAGCACAAAATAGACCCATCCAGCGTATTTGTCAACATTCTCCTTCAATCAGAAAACTCATAGATGTGAAAATTCATCCTGAATTAAATGCAGCGGATACAGCCTTTTACCAAAAACCCAAACCCTTAGTGAATTTCAAGATTTACGACCAATGGCTAATCTACCTGCACTCACTTAAGTTGCGGAAAATATCATATATGAACTAACTGAACCGCTGTTTCAATTCATAAAGACCCATCAAAACAGTTTCACTCAAAATCGATTGTGCACACTAAAATTGATTATTCTGCTAGGTGAAATACACAATATTCTATCCTTAAACAACGACGCTATTGTAATATTTCTAGACATCTCTAAGGCTTTCGATACAATATCCATACACGCAATCGTTAAGGAACTTGCGAACCTAAACTTACGCATAAACACATTAGAATTCATCTTTAAATACCTGTCACAAAGACAACCCGTCGTCACACTATACGGAATGCCATCTTGTACACTGCCCAGCAATGCTAGAATTTCACAGAGTTCAAAATTTGAACTAGTATTCTTTAATATTTTATTCCGTTTAAGAAATAAAGCAATAAACATGGTGAATTTATCAAATATGTTGGTGAGACAACGTTAATTTATCCAATGAACAAAAGAAACCTAGTTCAATCATTGCCAAATTCACAACTTAACTTAGAATTTGTTTCTATTCTCAAAACTTATCACAATAAGCAGCCTTTTTAAGGGTGTATTACATGAACACTTAATAGATCTAACGCGACAATATCGCACAAACCCAACCATTAAAAAGCCATTTTTAAAATCACGAAAGATAATAGATAAATAACTCTTTTTATTAATAACATGTTGAAACAAATACTTTCACTACTTATTTCCATCCCACAACGAAATTTTGAGGATATTCGGACTTATCACAAATAAGAAAATAAAGGATCATATAATCCCATTCAGCATCGAAGCCTCTGTAGTTAACATAATAAATTAAGAGTTCCCCGACAGCAAAAAATATATCTTCGTTATTAAACATAAGTACATTGAGGCAACCTCTAAAAAGGAAAATTAATGCCCAAATCCTTATTTTGAAACATAATGCAGTTATCACATGCTAGTAAACAAATAAATGTGCGCCTAACTTGTCAAATTTCCTCAAGGCGACAAATTGATTCAGGCAACGACCATAGGGAAACCATCATGTTAACTAGGCATTTAATCAATAGCCTTCTAATCATTACGAACACAGCTATTTTATTTTTACTGCTTAAACTCTATATACTCCATCAGAGTTCTTTTGTTCACAAAAAATATACAATAACACAGCATTCGCTTAAAAAAGCATCAACACGTTTTTAATTTCTAATTAAAAGTTTAACTTGTGTATTACGTGATCTTCGAGTAGAAGATAATATAATAAAATAAAGTTTTCCATTCATATAAAACGTTATTTTAGATTTACCTGCTCATTGTTTTCAGTTTACTTTCAAGTCTTTTCTGTCGCATACACAATCTTGTTAAAGATGCTCCTATTTCTTTACTCCCGCCTGAGGTTTTAGTAGCGAGGTCTGCAACACGCTGAAAGGCTTCAAGGAAAGCTGTTGATGTGTGTATTAAGACCCTTTAGCAATAATAGAAATCAAGCAAACTTTAATGCAGACTGAAACTTTCCACTTTTTGCAATAAAATCTTCCCAAATAGGGCTACTATTCTGAAAGGACTTATATTCAAACAAATACCTTCAGCTCGATGTATAAAGAATTAAAAATTTGTACTAGCTCTGTACAACTGGGGACTTGGACAATATCCATTTCAAAATTATATCGAAAATAAAATTAACAGAAAAACATTCTAAAGAAATTTATTATGGAAACAAATTCATTCTTAGACTCAGACTAGGAAGACGTTCCAAATCACGAGTAAAGAAATAGATAGCCAAATCAAATTGTGCGTCGGTACGTACAATTAATTCGTATCCCACATTAAAAATATGTAATGCGAAAGAATGTATGGGTGATGTAAGGTACTTACATTCACCTTATACAGCGACACCACATATGTGTCGCACGATTTGTTCATCTTAATGGCCTTCAAAAGAACAGCTGTCACTCTCAAAGAATCACTTGGGCCTGTGGAGTTTAATTAATTTATTGGGCACCAATTAACTCATATAAAAAGTAAATCAAATTTTATTTTTTGATATTTAATGTTATCGCTGATTTCATAAATCAATATTGTGTTTTTTTTAAATTATACTATTTTTGGAAGTTTCTTTTGTTTTTTTTTGTAGTTTTTTACTTGTCTAGGTGAATGATTATAAGAGAGTCATTTCTGTGATAATGAGTTGCGTGCATATTTGTTTTCAAGGTCTCCACAATTTCGTTCTATCAACTGCGGTATTCAAAGTTTTGGTGAGTACATTTATTGTTATAATATATATTGCTAGAAATCTTATTCTAATTGTATGGCTGGTTTATAAAATACTAAGGATACAGAGCAATTAGCAGGTGGACTAAATAAATGTAGATTAAACGATAGTTCTGTGGAACTTTAGTGTTCCAAATTAGTTGATCATACCGCATATAAGGATTATCCGAGCCTGGCATTTCACAGGCTCTCTTATAGTAATGACCAAAGGGCCTCTAAAAATGTCGACCGCGCCAGGATACTCTATGCGGAAGGATGCAATGTAGATGATCGTTTTTGCCGCAATTCTATGGATAGTAACGATAAGCTCACGATGTACAGACCGGACAACTATTCTGAATGTGTCGAATAAGCAAAATTTATTTTAAATCAAGAAGTATGACCGACCCTACAGAAAGGGTTGCCGCGGCCTGGTGGTGTTTGCGTGATATTGTAAAAAAGAATCTATTTAGACTCAGGAAATTTGTCATCGTCTGTAAATGCATTTAGACTTCATGTTGAAGAACTTCACTGACGATATCAACCGGAGAGGATAGAACGTCGTCGCCGATGACTTGATGGATGTCCTCGATAAACACCTGGCCGTGTGTCTACCATTCAATGCTAAGCGGAAGGGTTTACATATAGGCATAAAGCACCAAATCAAGTTATTGGAATCACTACCCTGTTCACCGAAGACTTGACCGTTAGCATAACATAAGCAGCAGATTGCTACTGCCGAATTTAAGAGATTGAGAGAATAAGGAATTTGTAGGCGTTCAAATTCCAACGTTGCATCTTCAATAGTGGTTGTTCCTAAACCTGAACCAGGTCAATGGAGGGTTTGTGGTAACTATCGTCTATTGAATTCGGTAACGAAAGGTGATTCGTATCCTCTTCTGAACCAGAGTACTCTGCCTGGGGATATTATGGGGTTTGACCAGTTTACTACGTTAGATCTGCAGAAAGCGTACTATCAAGTACCTATGGAGGCAGAATCTATACCACTCAACACAGTGCAATTTCCTGGAGGAAGATAGTATGAATTCTTATGTATGGCTTTGGTGTGAAAAATGAAAGTCAGACATTCCAGCGTCTTACGGAGGAAATTCTTCATGACTGTCCATTTGCTAGAGAATATATAGATTACATCATTATATATAGTCAATCTAGGGAGGAACACTGGAAAAACTTGGACGTCGTTTTATCTAAGCTGGAACATTATGGGTTGGTAGTGAAGCTAGAAAAGAGCAGGATTGGCTGCTTTACTGTAAAATTTCTTGGACACTCCATTTCCAAGGATGGAATCAAACGCCTGGAAGATAAGGTCCAAGCAATCGAAGATGTGCTAAAACCCAGAACTGTACGTCAATTGCGTAGATTTATTAGGATGATTAGTTATTATCGTCATTTTATACCAGGTTTATGTGGAATTTTAGGGTCTTTAACTCGAAATTTAGTTCATGAACGGAACACAACCAAGATGTCCTGGCCTATTAATTTTAGCCAAGACGACAAGGAAAACTTCCAGAGGGCCAAAGATATGTTAAGTCAAAATGCCACATTAGCACCTGTGGATTAGACTAAGTCGTTTGAGCCGGTTACAGATGCTTCCGATGTAGCCATAAGGGCAGTGTTACATCAGAGGGATAATGGTATTGTCAAGCCGATTGAATTCTATTGTCGGAAACCTATGATCGCGAAAAGCGATAAAACACGCTTGGAAAGGAGATACTGGTGGTTTATTCTGCAGTGATGCATTTTGAGCACTACCTAGACGAACAGCAGTTTACGATATTAACTGATCATAAACCGTTGATAAGTATCCTAGGGAAAACGAAAAGGCTTAATTATTCTCGGCGTGTGAATTTACAAATAACCGGACTCGCAAAATTTGATTTTACCAATACTCATTTCTCAGAAAAGAGAATGTGGTGGAAGATAATCTCAGTAGACCCGATGTTTCAGGTGAAGATATGATTCGCTCAGAGTCACTGGTATGCTCTGTTGTACCTTCTAATGATTTTGCCAAGCAATTAATGGAAGCACAGGTTTTTGATCCCTTATTAGCTGTGTTGGCAAAGAAGTCCACATATACACGCAGGAAGATTGGAGATAAGTTGTTACTATGTGAAATCTCCAGGAACCAACCTAGATCGTATGTAACGTTAGAATTAAGGTATATGGCAATTTAACAGCTGCATGAATTTGGTCGTCCTTCAATTAAGGCAACTATCAGGATGGTCACTGAGAGATATGTATGGCCTAAGATGTCGAAAGACCTACGAGCTTGGGTAAGGATATGTGCCCGTTGTCAAACTTGTAATATTTGGCGCCATACTATAACTGAAGTTAAAACCATTGATATACCAGCGGGTCATTTAATGCATGTACATATTGATATAGTAGAAATGCCAGAAATTTCTGGCCAGAGATATTTACTTACGATGGTTGATCATTTCAGTTGTCAGTTTGAGGTATCAATCCTGATGGACATGACAGCTTAAGAAGTCTTACTTATGTTCTTGCGAAATTGGGCGTCGCGATATTGTGTACCGGTAAGAGTAACTACTGATCGTGGTAGCCAGTTTATGTCTGAACTATTTATCAGATCATTGAATATTATGGGAATAGAAGTAAGACACAAATGTGCATATAATCCCAGAGCTAATGGGATGATTGTAATACTGCACAGGGAACTGAACTCTGCATTACGCTGCACTGGTGGAATTAGTTGGATACATGATTTGATCATAGTTTTTCTGGAAATTGGAAATAGATAAAGATCTCAGTTAGGAACATCCATAGCGGCACTTGTTTATGGAGAGCCATTGAGATTACCTAGAGATCTTCTAATGGAAGCTCCAAGTTGTCTCGATAGGACATCTAGTTCAGTATATTGGTTTGTTGGAGCATTGAGAGATAAAATGAGTCGTTTAGCTACAACCAAAACTAGAGTTCCAAGGTCTGAATGCTATGTGTCTTCAGATTTAATGCTGGGATCTCATGCATACATAACCAGCGGCTAAACAGACAGAATTGTCTGACTCAATTTTATAAGGGGCCATTTAAAGTCAATAATAAAACTGATAAAAACGCATTTATAGAAGTAATTGGCACAGTAGAGTATGTAGCATCGAATCGCTGCCTTTGACTGTTTACATGGACGGAGAAAGAGACTGAGGAACAGTATCCACTGAAGTATCAAGAAGTTGAGACGAGATACGTCACGAAAAAATGAGAGAAAAGGAAGAGCCAGATAAATGTGAAAGAGAAGCTAAGATTAAACCCAAGACGACTGAGTAAAAATGATCGACGTAATATGAAAGTGAAACTTAATTAAATAGTAGAACTACATGTTGAAACAATCTTTTTGGGAGAGTCATCAAGAAACCAAAGAATAAGGACTTCTTAATGTATGATTAAACATCTTAAACATGAGGGTGTATGTGGAGGTTAATTAATTTATTGGACATCAATTAACTCCTCATATAAAAATAAATAAAACTTTATTTTTTGACATTTGATGTTATCGCTGGTTTCATAAAACAATATTGTGTTTTTTAAATATTGTAATTTTTTGGAAGTTTCTTTTGTATATATTGTCGAAGTGTTTTTACTTGTCTTGATGAATCATTATAAGAGAGCTGTTGCTGAGATATTGAGTTTTGTGCACGCTTTGCTTTATGGTTCTATCTGGATACTCTCTGATAATAAATTATTGAAGCATTTTTCATCAGAGTTCTTAATACATATTATTGGGAAGGATATCGAATTCGCTTCAGGCAATTAACGTGGATATTTGTTATCAAGGTCTCCACAATTTAAACTGCGGTATTCCACGTTTCGGAGAGCACAGTTATTGTTATAAAATATATTGCAAGAAATCTTATACGAATATTATGGCTGGTTTATAAAATATTGGGGATATAGAGCAATTAGCAGGTGGACTTATTAAATTTAGTTTAACAGATAGTTCTGTGGAATTTAAATGTTCCAAATTAGCTGATATATGGATTATCCGAGCCTAGTCTCTCAGAGGCTCTCTTATGTTAGTGAGCAAAGGGCTTCTACAGGCCATTTGGTGAACTGCTGAAAAGGTTCTAGTAGCCAAACGACTATCAGGGAGCTTCTTTTGATTGCTTAATTTATGCAGAGCAGACATGGCTCAGTCCAGTGTTGTATGCACAAAATAACATTTAACTGCAATTATCCGTGGTACAAACGCTCTGATCACGCATGGATGACCAAACCAACAAGACTTAAGTACTCGTAACTCTTCTCACTTCATATGGGCCTAGAGTCCACAGGCCAGAAAATCAGAATCAAGATAGTTATTAACAGATAGCATAATTGAATAGAATATCTTTGTTTGGATTCAAGCCACACAGGTTCCATGAAATAATAATGTATGTGCATTTCTATTTTGATTTAATTTTTTATAGCAAAACCTAACTGCCGGAGTGCTCTCGCTTGTGGATATCTATCGTTCTGAACTGAGATCGGATTATTATAATTATTTTTAGATTTTCTAAAGTTCTCGTCTAATCTCATATCTGTGAATCTTCATACACGTGACATTTACATATACATTTTATGAATTTATCTTTTCACCAGAATTTTCTATATTTTATCCTGCCTGACTTCAAAAATATCTGAATTTTACCAGATTGTACTACCATGAACAGGATTTTGCCATCACTATTTGCCAACCCTTTCGTAACCCAGAATTTATTATCTGATCTCGCGCATCTCCTGCAACAAATGACTGATGTCTCGTGTTTGCTTCAAGTCGTTTGTGAGAAAATTCTCATTTCTACCTTGCAGCCAGACTTGTTGTATCAGGCTAATGATTAACTTATTTATTTTCAAGAGAGGTTGCTCTGCGCAATTACAGCAAACGCAACCTATTTCTCTGGACCCACGCTCTCTATTCTCAAAAGATGTTATGAGACAATTCTAATAATCTGAATGACATCATTACTGACAAATGTCGTGCTTTCGTGCTTTCCTCCACAAAAGACTGTTCAAGGATGAGTTTAAACTTGTCAAGTCTTTATCAACCTTAATGTCGACAGGAAATGTCATATTGAAGCGTGATTGCACATTGTTACAGTGGTCGTCAGAACAAGCACGAAACTTATTAAAGTTAAATACTGTTTGTTGCGAAGAACTAATATATATGCAAGCATGTATTAGGTGTTGCAAACCATTGTAACAAATTAGTTCAGTTGTGACCAGAAGGATAAACCAAAGGCAGCCTGAACGGAAAGTATAATCTCATGCACATTCGTTTCGTGCTTACTAGCGTCCCATCAGTAGGAGCCGGTATTACGCCCTTTAACCACTATATATTTGGTCGAAGAATGTCCCTTCCTATTATTCCACATTCCTTGACCAAATATATAGTGGTTAAAGGGCATAATACCGGTTCCAACTTATGAGTCGTCAGTAAGTACGAAACGAATGTGCATGAGATTATACTTTCCGTTCATGCTGCCTTTGGTTTATCCTTCTGGTCACAACTGAACTAATTTGTTAAAACACGAAACTTACTTGCAGTCAATATAATCCCTTCCAAAACTAAATCCGCTTACCATGAATGGAGTATTTCTAAGAAACGCTGATAGTTGATCAAAGACATCCATGTTGACGTTGCATGCATGAGCCCTATCGTGCTGTGCAGCACCCGATTTGAGATGTTCACTATAACCGCTAGTATGCACACACACCAGTGCCTGTCCGAATCTCTGACGACCAACAAACATCATGACCCGTGAACTTTTCCAGAAACCGACTTAACGTAAAAACCACGTGGCTCCGTGGAATATCGGTTTATCCCCTGCAATCTACTCCTTTTTCTTACTTGCTTATGCTACGAAGGATTGGATCCATTCCTGCCTTCGCAACGCTGTGTTAGTGCAAGCACTCGAGCCATGCAAATCCGCCTTTGTCCTGTTATCAAAACCCTCAACTTCCACATACGCATCACAAAAGCGAGATAAAGTCCAGATTGACGATGAACACATAATTACCTTTAACAGTCCTCGGTCGCGCTCTGGCTGCCACAGCAAGTCGCTCGCACGCTTTTCCTCCTTGTTCAAACTCTCTTTCCAAATGATCCTTCTCGGCAATCCTCATCAATTGCGGGTAACTCACAGCTTAAATCAATCAACTGCGCAAATTTCTATCCTCAAGCGAGCAGTATATGTGCTTTCTTGTTGAAAATTGGCAGTTTCTCTTTATGTTTTGCGCTCTTAGAATCAAATTAGTTTAAATATGATCTGAAGATTAAACCAAAGGCAGCATGAACCAAACGTATAACATCGTACACATTCGTTTTGTGCTTATTGGGAATTCATCAGAAGGAGCCGGAATTACGCCCTTTACCTACTATATATATTTTTAAAGACTGTATATGAATCTAGCTTTACTACCACAGGTTTACGCATTCGTAAATTAGATTGTACCGTCCTATTTTCCAACATTCCTCAACCAAATATATAGTGGATAATTTGCGTAATACCGGCTCCTACTGATGAGTTGCCAAAAAGCACGAAACGAATGTGCACGAGATTACACTTTCCGTTCATGCTATCTTTGGTTTATCCTTCATATCATCTTTTCCTCCTCAATAGTTACATTTCATTTTGAAGCGATAGAGATGATGTTTGAGGGAGGGATGAGCTGCCTATGTTCTTTCCCCTTCTCTTGCCTAAAGGGTTAGCTACAGCTAACTCACTACGACTGGAATTCTTTTAATTTAAGCTATTGATGCTTGAAGTGTGTCTTTACCCTCATTCAGAACTATCGAGAGCGCCTGCTGCTTGCAAATCTTCGCCCTGTATTGTCTAACCGACACTTGTGAGTTATTTCTTTCATTCATAAGATCTCAACTTGTTTTTACTGTCAAATATCACTCACACGAGTCACACATACACCACATTCAACAGCAACGCTTCAATTCAATTAAAAAGCTGTACTTTTCTAAAGCCACAAGTTTATTTGACGGAATAAATATCTGTTAATATGCCATATATTGCTCTATTAAATTTCCTCATTATCATTCTGCTAACTATCAGAAACTCAAACATTTTAACGAAGTAATCTAACGGTCAATGTTTGAAACTGGTTCTTCCTCGCCTTTTAAGAGTCTTAATTTTGCTCATTTGAAGGCAGTAGATCCCGCACTCTACACCGATATTTTGATTCTTCACAAGCTTTACTTTAAATGACACCATTCTAGACATTCTTACCATACGGTAGCTCAAAAATTATGACGAAGATATACGACGGTCAATGTCTGATGCTGGTTCTTCCTCGTCCTCTAACAAAGTCTCAAATCTGACATATGGTGTTCATATTCTGACTCTTCACATGCCTTATTCTAGCGTTTCTTAGTTAATTAATTGAAATCTATTTCTCGCCAAAACAAACTAATATGAAGTTGAAGGAGTTGTGTTTTTGCGCACCTGGATTAATTGAAATTACCTGATCTGCGTTTTGACTAACGCAGCTTTCATTGTTCCAGTAAATTTCTTTTTTCATAATATTTCGATCTACCTTACCGTAGATCTTCATCAGATGCATTTCACGAAACAAATGAAGCAAATGTGTTATTTCCTCTAGTCATAATATTTATATACCACATACTGACCTTTCATTAGATATTCGCGTGTCACATGTGTGTGTGTGCATTTTTATAACCGTTGTTTTCATCTAACTAATTTAGACCAGAGTGGCTGAATAATAATTTATCAATTGCATGCAATAACTATTCGTTTTTTTCACACTCAATGTAAATGACGTAACTGAGATGGGGAGACCCATAATTCAGAAACACTCGTCATAAAAACATGCCATGAGTGATAAGACCAGAAGTCCGAACGACTAATGCACATGTTAATTTACAATTCAAACCACTAAGTTATACTCAAGATAGATAAGTTAATAACCAGTTATTGGCGCACGCCACGCATGTGCATGTGTATGTGTATGCATAACTCGAAAAAACTTGGTTAAATTATTTTGATACACATGTACGTACATCTAAATGAAACTGCAGTCAATAGACATTAATTTACCCTTTGCACGCGTCAGACAAATTATTACTTATAAATATTGTATTATTAGAATATTTCCAATGGGTAGGTTGGGGGTGTAAAACAGAAAATTAAGGTTGAAATCACTATTTGTTTTAAAATCAAATGAATAGTTAGAGATGAAATTTGAAGGCTATATTCATAATTGTTTATTCATTTCTTGAATAAAAGCCCAGTAATTAGTCAATCTTAATCTGGAACAATGAAAGCTGCGTTAATATGAAGTTGACGAAACCACCTCTATTTCACAACTTCCGTTAGCTTTATCGTTAAATATTTCAGTAGTCACTATTTCATTCAACTATACATATTCCGAATTTTGAACAGTATCTTGACCTTTTCAATTGTTGGGCCAGATGGCATTTTCTGGCAAATAAATTAATTAATTTAAAAAATTTTATTATTAAAATTATAAACAGAACATGGTATAATTCCATTGATTTAATATGGCAACGCATAAACATAGCTAACTTTAATACGTTAGTAATGCTCGTGCGCAGATATTGAAGCGTTATTAATAGATTACTCCAGAAAATATCCGTTAAATTAACCAGTGGCAAAAAGTCGTCAGTCAATAAAATACAAGAGCACTAGTGGCAATCTCCAAAGCATAGCAGCCATTTTGTGTCTCAGGCTGTACTGTTTGTTAATAAAGAGGTTATTAAAAGCCATGTTAATCTATTATCCATTTTGTAAATTTAAGGAAAAAATTGATTTTCCATAAAGGACAGCTTAGAAATTGCTTTGTTGAGGGCTACAACATTTTGTCCAATAAAATGAACAGCAAGACTAAAAGATTTGAGTCCTGACAGCTAAAAGATGCGTTTACTAAATGCACGTTCCACGCCTTGACGAGATTAAGAAGAATTTTATGTCTACGAATTGCGATCAATTAGAATCTTCTTAAAAAATAATCAAACTAACGCCCGAATGTGCGAGAGTAGAATGTCGTGCCTCTGGGCAGCTAATGCTTTGCGTTTAGAAGGACGTTTCATGCCAGTTTTCGTGGCTTGTTATTGTACTATTTTATCCAATGATAATTAAGCACTACACTTTAATCAAATTTAAGAATTTGTTGAACTTGGTTGAGACCTATTTTACCACTTTATTCCCCTAAGAAATGTAGATATCTTGTCTATGAAGTATCATTTTTGCTTGTTAAGCCGAGTTTTAATAAAATCTGGTAACTGGTTGTTTATCTGCTCATAATTCAGCAACAAAATACGCGTTTACTGCTTCATCTATGAAATAACACCAACTAACTACAAGTTATTGCCACACAGAATGTTCGCTGAATTGGTCGTTTATACCGCGTTAAACATATGAGCGCATTACTGATCTTTCCTGGAGATACAATAGGATTTTCTAGGTTTAAGCGCGTAATTCTTGGGCAAAGTCGATATTTTTCAACGCAAAAATTGCTAATAGCTATAGTGCGAGAGTGAGCCCGTTGTTGTAATCCATGGTATTCAAGAGGCGTTTAAATATATCAGAGTGTGTAACTGGGGATGTTTTTTGGTAAAATATTATTGCCTGTAGTATGATATGATGGCGAAAATTTATTATCTTTGTCACACAAAGTGCTAACTTTAAATGGATGGTAATATACCATAAAGCGTAGGCTCAAATATTAGCCGTGCTGTGAATCCTGAAGATGTGCAAACATTGCAACATAAAAATGGTGTAAAAAAAATTTTATAGCCAGACTTACTTAAACATTGCTACACAAATTTTATAATACGAAAGAACTATTCAATGTTGTTGTTTCCACCTGTAATAGTTTGGTCGTTTATGCAGATTCCCTCATAATTTATAATTAATGTAACATCCTGCCGAGAATTAATTATCCCTAATTCGGCACTTAATATGTCCATTTGTGCAATCAATTCTCTAACCACATTTTCCAATCCGTCAGAAGCCATTTGTTATCTTCACACACAACTTTATTTTTAATTTAATATATATAGGATTTGGCTTGTATATAGAGCATCTATTTAATAAAAAAATTACAAATATTTATTTGTTTATGCTCACTTCTGCGGCTCGAAGTCTACTTCCATCATTGTGCTGACTGCTTTATCATAATGCGGGCGCATCTGCGAGGTCTTACTATTGAATTCATGCCAAAGCTATATAGGACCCTTGGTGTTTTCTTCGTCTAAAAAGTTGGCTTTTGCTACAATTAGCAGAATTTTAACTTAAAAAATGTTGGTCAAACATTAGAACATTATTTAGCCTATGAAACATTAATAATGTGGAACGATATAAGTTTGTCACATGTGTGACGTGAAACAGTTTACAAATGGAGGAAATCAAACTTATATCATATTATAGTAAAAAACTCTCGAACATATTTGATGCTATCTCAGCTGTATAATTTCCTATCATAGTCTGGCCTTAAACACGCAATAATTTTTTTCGTTTCTTTCGCTTTCCTATCTAATATAATATTTGCTTGGAATCTATTACCTGCTGTCGGAGCGGTGTCATTCAATTTTTTGATGGTTTAACTGCTATTGTAGCTTTAAACGCCGATGAAACCAAAAAATTCTCATCCCATCATTTTTAGATGACTCGCTGCTGTTGTTTGACATCTATGCTGAAGTATAAATTCTTGTAGGCTTTTATTATGTTATCATAATTTAACCAAAATTTCATCCAATGTAGTAATTTCTTAAGGAACGGTGTTGATGATTAACAAGTTTGATTATGATTTAAATTTAATATTTACAAAAACGTTTATTATCATATCGTCAAAGTTTGTTACATTCACAGACAAGAAACCTTGTTATCATAATTGTGTAAACGCCCCGGCTTCAAGTAAATGCCGTACGACGTTACAAACTCGGTTAAGGTGCTCTGAATAGAGATTAGTTACTGATATGGGGCCCTTAAGAGGGCCGGGTAATGCGTTCGCTTTACGTCTTCAGCGTTGAAGATGTCCTAGAGCCTTGGGTGGACTCTGGTTGATTTGTTGCTCCCGTGGTTGAGCTGTGATCGTGTTGTGGATGGTGTCCTGCAGGTCCTGCACTCAATTGGCTCGTCTCTCCGGTATCCCGCAACAAGATGAGTGGGTACTGACAGCCGACAGAGCGCACACGTATTGACAACCGACAGAACGCACACGCGTGAAGCAGGTAGAAGGCAAATGCCACAACTGACTTGCATGGTAAATTACTGTGCTTAAATAGCATGCAATATGTGTACTTGCATACTATTGGTTAAACGTGGTTAGACGTGGTTAAACGGCAATTTGCTTTTTTCTCATTGGTGCAACGTAAATAAATTTGAATTTAATTTACGCAATATGTCGGCGATTGATTTGTGTCGTTACAACACTTTCCTCTCTGAAAGAAAAAAATATATTCCTCTCTGCGAGGCTAGATAAGAAATGCATGACAGAGTTCGAACCAAGTTAAGCAAAAATATGATGAACCATAAGTGCTGGGCTTAAATATGCTTGTTGGTTGCTTCAACAATGATATGATGCCAGGTAACCACTAGGGATTGCTACACAAATTGTTAGCTCTAGTGGACGGTCATAGCACGTGAGGCAAAATAGAGCAGTGTAAGTATTTGGAGCCGCAGCGTGAAGATTTCGAGGTAAATCGCCTCTGAATTTGCCAGGTTTAAGTTAAAACCTAAGCAGGTTGGATCGTTGTCAATGTGTTTGTATACGACCAAAGGAGCTAGAGTGCTCGACGTTGTAGTCATGACATTTGTAGAGTGGTCTTTGTGAAATAGATAAAGTTGAGATATGCATTGAAAGTGGCCTGTACCATGATATGAAGCTGATCACTACTTAGTGTTGCTACACAAAGCGTTAGCTCTAAGTAGCTGGTCATACCAAAATAGGCAGTGTAATGTCATGTGTGAGAAATACATTATAATGTAAATATATATACATTAAAATCAAAGGTAATTGCATAAAAATATGTACACGAACATTGCCTCAGAGATGGCATAATACCAAAGAACTGTTCAAAAATGCTACACAATTGTTAGCTAAGAACAGGTGGTTATGCCACGTGAGACAAATACTAAAAATTAACGTAAAGTTAAAAAAAAATTTTATAGTTAAATGTTAATGTTTAAAAAAAATTAATTACGCGTTATACAAAGCAGGTTGAGATTGTGGGCAGACGGAGCCTGAGACGTGTGTAGAAGGTTGAACGCTCTCAGGATCAGGTGGTTCGATAAACGGTTTTAACCTGTCTATGCTTACTGATGTCGGTGTAGCGCCTTGCATAATGATGAAGTATTTTGGCTGTTTTAGTAAAATCGGGTAAGGACCGCGATACTTGGGTTGTAGTGGTGCAACAGCAGTATTGTTGCGAACGAGTACTCTCTTGCAGCTGTGGAGCTGTGGGTGAACGAAGACTGGACGAGGCGTGTGTCTCGGCTGCTGTTCGGACATGTTACCGAAATGAAGTCGAAGGCGGGTAGCTTCGTCTTGTGGGTCATCTTGTGCCGGTAGTAGACGTGGGAGCTGACTAGGCAGGCGTAGATCCATGCCATACAAGAGTTGTGACGCAGACATTTTAATGGATTCTCGAGTACGAGAACGCATGGCCAGCAGAACTAAAGGTAGTGCATCGACCCAGTTGCCATTAATGGACGAGGATGCTAAAGCTGCTTTGAGTTCCCTATGCATTCTCTCTACCATGCCATTAGCTTGGGGATGGTAGGCAGTCGTCTGGCGTAAGATGCATCCCATGTACCGCAAGGTGGTTTTGAAACGATCAGATGAGAAGCAAGTGCCTCTGTCCGTGATGAGCTCATTGGGAACACCGTAATTGGATATCCATGCAGAGATAAAACCGTTAGTTACTTCGTCTGCAGAAATGGTGCCAAGAGGTAATGCCGCAGGCCACCGTGTAAATCTATCGATCATAGTTAGAAGGTAGCTGAAACCTTGAACCTTTGTCAGATGAACTATGTCGATGTGGACGATGGCTAGGCGAGAAGTAGACCGAAAATGTTGCAACCTAGAACGAGTGTGTCGTGTGATCTTGTTTTTCTGACAAATTGCACACTCTGAGACCCATCGTTTAACATTCTGCCTAAGTCTGTGACCCCAGAAACGATCTGTAAGAAGTCGGACAGTCGCTTGGCTTCCTGGGTGAGAAATTGAGTGAATTGAATCGAAAACATTTCTCTGAAGGCTGGTCGGCAGAACTGGCTTGTTGGGCTGCGTACCCGTGAAGTAAACAATTGGTAAGCCTTCCACAGACGGCATATGAACTTGGTT
>JAQBSW010001853.1:0-119257 GCA_029291075.1 Eudiplozoon nipponicum | reverse complement strand
TTTGTAGTAAAATACAACGTTCAAATCTATGGTGTAGCATTGGAAATTGCATTGCACTCCTCCTGACAGGTGTATAGGTGCACGATCTTGAATAAACGAGCCTAAAATTAAAATTAATCATTGCGCATTCTACAAAATTTATGTAAGTTATATATTACCGTTCAGCCCAGACGCAGCAGACCCAAAATAAATCCTCACGCTAGTCAATTGAGCCGATCGAGATATCAAATTCACTCTTGAGGTAGAGAAAGACAATAGTTTTCCTATCTTGGAAACCCAACCCAGTCGAGAAGAAAACAGTGTTTGGACTCTGGCGATACTAAGAACCGTTTATTGATGTCAAAATCAGACCATTTCATAACCGTACTAGACAGGATACCGTCAAACAAGTTTTCCTAATTTTAATATTTAGAGGCAACTTACCGGCCTCATTAGTTGCACGGCGGATGAATAGAAACTCTAAAGAATATTTCCCATGTTTGAAAGTTAATATCACATTCAGCACACGGAGAATCATGAGGTTGAATGCCAAATATCAAATCATAAATAGTCTACAAATTCACATGTATATGTGGTATCATCTATATTGAACATATGAAGAAGCAAGTGATCAATATAATCCAGCAACATTTACTGCAGAAATAGATTTAAAAAGGCTTGGTACCGTCGGGAAATTTAGCTATTTACGATCTTATATTGTAAACGGGGCACTCAGGCATTTTGTCAAATTTCTCAATTCTACACGAAGCACAATCATAAAAATTATTATTATTATCTATATGAAGCTCTTTACATGAAACAACAAGCGCCTGATCTAATCGTTTCAAGGCTTCATCAACATGAAATTTTAATCAACTGGCCAAAACTCACAAATCCCAACAACAATTTACAAGCATCCAGGCAAGTTCAAACACCAATTGGACCAGACACAATAAAAATTTGATCGAATTGGCAATAAATTGAGCTTCACATGCTGTATCATTACCATGGTTAACAGCAGAATAACTTTAAAAATAATATGAGCCCTCGACACTGAAATCCGCACAACATGCGCTATTACCAAGAGGACAGAACAAAATTGAGGAACAAGGCGTAACAAAAGATGACACACAGGGAAAAGCATTCGTACACGTAACAGCCTACAATGCGAATAGTTGGTTAACTCTAAATCCATCAATACAAGAACGACCAGATCTCAGGCCTGACTTTGCTATATAACGAGAAAGACCCTACACGCAAACAGACAAATACGCATATTCACTTATTAACCATCTGAAACATGAAATAGAAATAAACCGAGTCAGACTAGTTACTCACCACATAATCAATTTAAAACCCAGGGCGTATATAAATGAAAGATTGCAAAATGATGTTTAGTAGTCTCGAAATAAATGGTCACATTTCACTTTGTTATTAATGTTAGTGTAGCAGAGTCTAGAAGAACTCCTAGAAAATTGAAAACGGCTCTGGTTGACTGGCTGATGTTCCTTTTGTTGTGGCATTGAAATCAGCGGCGAGAGGCTGTGTGAATGCTCAGAGTTCTCTCATTGAAGATCTGCGACAACACCGTGGTGACTGGCACACGTAGAGGTCCAACAAATAGATGTTGCTCCGTCTCACTAGTTGTGTAGCAACAAGATTGGCATAACTAGGTGACTGCTTGTGAAGCAAGTCCAGAAGTCACCATAGGTGAACAGTCGGTGTGACAGGAGACAGCACGTACACGTAGTGCGCAGCAGAAATCAAACGTGATTATGACAAGCATGGTAAATGCACCGTGCATATATAGCGTTGAAAGCGAAAGCTCGCACGCCAATTGTTTAACGGCAAACTGCGCTTGTTTTAACTGGTGCCGCGTAAAATAAATTAGAATTCCATTGAAGCAATGTGTCTGCGAAATGTTCTTGAGTCGTTACAGTTTCTTTAAGTATTAAAACGAGTGTTAAAAAGGTAATTTAATTTCTATTGACTTTCCAAAGCACTTCATTCAGTCAATAATTAAAATGTAAAATCAAATGAAACACACATATATAAGACCGGAAACAAAGCAATCTACTTTATCATTATTTTTAAGGAGGGCACTGTTTCTCACATAACGAATATGAAAGTAGAAGAGGCCTTACAAGCACACCTAATGCAATTAAATTGTGTTTGTAATAAAACAAAGCATATTTTCTTTTGCCAGATCTTAAAGAAAACCCGTCATAAGGACAACCAAAAATATTATTTAGAAATATGTATGCGTATACGTAAGCAGACTGACTAGACAGTTTATAAATATATTAAAAGAACACTGCAGTTTAATTGCTTTTGTAAAATAAACTAGTAAATACATTTCCGTAAATGCACAACACGTTTATGAAACCGCGCTTGTATTTTCTCCGGTTTTTTATTTTAATCTACTTACCGAATACAGTAACAAAATAATTTAATAATTTGTCAATTGTTATGGAAAACAATCGCAGCCTGATTACTACGAGCAAATAAAGTTTGTTCGGGCCTTGAGCCTATACTTGAGGTGATGAATATAAATTATTTGACAATCTTTTATTTCAAATCTCGCTCACTTGCTTGTGTTTTTAAAATATTTCAATATTTCAATTTTTAGTAAATTGAGATAAATGATAAATAAGAATTTAATTTACGAAAAAAAACTAATCTTTATCGACACATAAGGGAATGGTACTTTAGGTTTTATTACAGTACGAATCTAAAAGTTACAATTATATCCTAAATTGCGTATAAAAGTTATCAAAAATAAAAATTAATTTCAAATATTGAATTTGATTTCCTACCGTAAAAATTGAGAAATATAAATTTTGCTAATTTTAATGTAATACATGCCCTTTTCATCTGCTCAATTTAACTAGCAAAATAATATAATTTTACACAATATCATGATCGTATCTTAAGATGAGTCAAAGTTTGATAGATAAATAACGCATAGAATTGTTTTTGTAGTTTCTGAATGCGTAAACACAACGAAACTCAACAGGAATATCGACAAGTTTGGAACACTTCAAACGAAGCGTTCTCTGACAAATGCCGAGAAGGTCAGTTAGTGTAGCAGTGTCCATGAAGTACTCCTAGACATTTTAGACAAGCTCGGGTTGACTTGGGTTGTGGTTCCTTCTGTTGTGGCGTTGAAATCCTGCTGAGTAAACTCGTTGAAGTTCTGCAATAACTGGCTCGTCTCTCTAGTTGTACAGCAACAAGATTGGCGTGACTGAAATTGCCAATGTGTGTGAAGCAAGCCCAAAAACCAACGTAGGTGACGATAGCAGACATCACATCGGAGAAACGCACAGCAGAAGGCAAACGCGACAACTGACTTGCATGTTAAATTCACCGTGCTTAAATAACCTAGATTGGCTGCTTGCACACCATTGGTTAACGGCAAATTTCGCTTTTTTCCCTTTGGTGCAGCGTAAATTGGATTGAATTTAATTTACGCAATATGTCGGCGAATTGCTTTGTGTCCTTACATCACTTTCCTCACTGAAAAAAAGGAAAAAAATATTCCTCTCGGCGAGGCTAGATGAGAAATGCATGGCAGAGTTCGAAACAAGTTAAGCAACTGGTTATTATTCTGCCCATATATATAAAAATAATGTACCGTAAATGCTGAGCTGAAGTATGCGTGTTGGTTGCTTCAACAATAATATGGTGTCAAATAATCACTAGGAATTGCTACACAAATTGTTAGCTGTATTGACCAGTCATACCGCGTGAGGAAAAATAGAGCGGTATAAGATTTGGGAACCGCAGCGTGAGGATTTCAAGGTAAATTGCCACTGAAGTTGCCAGGTTTAAGTTAGAACCTGGACAGGCTAGATCGCCGCCAATACGTTTGTATACCACCAAAGGAGCTAGTGTGAGCTCGATATTGTGCAACTGATGAAGTTGGGATATGCATTGAAAACAGTCTGTACCATGATATGTAGTTGATAACTACTTGGTGTTGCTAAACGAAAGCGTTATAATGTAAAAATGTATACATGAAAATCAAAGGTAACTGCATAAAACAATGTACTCGAACATTGCCTCGGAAATGGCATAATACCAAAGAACTGTTCAAAATGCTACACAGTTGTTAGCTAAGAACAGCTGGTTATACCACGTGAGATAAGGGAATGTGAGAAAAAAATGAATCATGTGGATTCATAGGTCATGTCCCGTGACATTGGGCGCAAGTGGTGCACGTAAAGTTAAAAATTTGATACGTAGAATATCGAAAAATTAATGTTTCAAAAAATATCAATTACGCAAAGCAAGTTATTGCTTGGTTGAGATTGTAGGCAGATGGAGCTTGAGACGCGTTTAGAAGTTTAAATGCTCTCAGGATCAGGCGGGTCGATAAACGGTTTCAACCTGTCTATGCTTACTGATGTCGGTGTCGCGTTCTGCATGATAATGAAGTATTTGCGTTGTCTGAGCAAAATCGGGTCAGGACCGCGATACTTTGGTTGTAGTGGTACAACAGCAGTGTCGTTGCAAACGAGTACTCTCTTGCAGCTGTGCAGCTGCGGATGAACGAAGACTGGACGAGGCGTATGTCTCGTCTGCTGTCCAGACATGTTACCGAAATGATGTTGAAGGCGGGTAGCTTCTTCGTCTTGTGGGTCATCCTATGCGGGTAGTAGACGTGGGAGCTGACTAGGCAGGCGTAGATCCATGCAATTCAAGAGTTGAGACGCAGACGTTTTAATGGATTCACGAATGCGAGAACGCATGGCAAGCAGAATTAAAGGTATTGCATCGACCCAGTTACCATTAATGTAAGAGGATTCTAAAGAAGCTTTTAGTTCCCTATGCATTCTCTCTACCGTAAAGTTAGATTAGGAATGATAGGCAGTCGTCTGGCGTAAGGTGCATACCATGAACCGCAAGGTTGTTTTAAAACGATCCGATGAGTAGCAAGTGTCTCTGTCAGTGATGACCTCATTGGTAACACCAAAATGGGATATTCACGCAGAGATAAAACCGTTAGTTACTTCGTCTGCAAAAATGGTGCCAAGAGGTAATGCTGCAGGTCATCGTGTAAATCTATCAATCATAGTTAGAAGGTAGCTGAAACCTTGAACCTTTATCAGATGAACTATGTCGATGTGGACGATGGCTAGGCAAGAAGTAGTTCGAAAATGTTGCAACTTAAAACGAGTGTGTCGTGTGATCTTGTTTTTCTGGCAAATGGTACACTCGGAGACCCATCGTTTAGCGTTCTGCCTAAGCCTGTGACCCCAGAAATGATCTGTGAGAAGTCGGACAGTTGTTTTGCTTCCTGGGGGAGAAATTGAGTGAATTGAGTCGAAAACCTTTCTCTGAAGGCTGGTCGGCAGAACTGGCTTTTTGGGCGGCGTACCCGTGAAGTAAACAATTGTTAAGCCTTCCCTGAGACGGCATATGAACTTGGTTGGGTGACTGGCTATTGATCTTTGAATGTGAATGTCACTGCGCTGTTCTGTTTGCTAAAGGGATGACGTTAGTGCAGGTTCACTAAGTGTCACGGAGTTGACAGTGAATGGCGACGGCGAAGGTGGTTGTAGCGAGACGTCTGGCATGGAAAGGGCATCTGCAATGAAGTTTTGTTCGCCCTTGACATGAAAGATGTGGAATTGCCATTCGCTTAGACGTGAAAGCTGTCTTTCCACTCTGGCAGGGTACTTTGCGATAGTTAAAATTGCGTTTCGAAGTGCGCTATCTAATGGTGCATGATCGGCGAAAACAATAAATCTGCTACTGCCAATGATGCTGATAAAATGGCGCACTGCGTCGTGGATGGCGAGGAGTTCTCGGCCGAAAGTGTCGTACCTCGTTTCTACTGGTTGGAGAGTACGCGAGTAGAAACAGATAGGCTTCCGAACTCCGTCGATCTCTTGTTTCAAAGTGGCTCCAATAGCGAATTCAGAAGCATCTGTCGTGAGTAGAAATGGTCGTTGAAAATCTGGATGCGTTAGCATTGTGGCATTTGCTAACGAGTTGATGGCAAGTCGAAGTAATTCCTCGTCTTCGGATGACCAACCGCAGGTGCTTGCACAAAGAATAAAGTTGTCTTGAAAGGCCTGGAATTAACTTGTGATAGTAGTTTAGTACTCCCAGAATTTTCTGCAACTCGCTAACAGTCTTCAGTGACTTGATATTCCGGATTGAATTCGCCTTTGACGGAAAAGGTTGGATACCTTGTGGCGTGATACGATGCCCTAAGATGTCCACGAATGTAGTTGCAATCTGCGTCTTGTCACAGTTGATCTTGAGTCCGTAGTTGGATAAGCGTAAGAGGACATTTCGTAGATGCTTGGCATGAAATTCTATGTCTGAACTGAATACTATTATTTCATCATGATATGATATACAATAAGCGGCGTCGTCGCAAAGAATGTTTGTGTAGCACACTTAAGTCCAAACGGCATATAAAGATATTCGAAAACGCCAAATGGAGTGATGACTGCAGTCTTTCAATATTTTCTGGTGCTACTGGTATGTGATGGTAGGCTTGTCTGAGGTCAATCACTGAGAAGAAATTGCTGCCGTCAAGTTTTTAAAGTAAGGTGTTAATATTGGGAATAGGACATGCATCAGATTTTGTTACAGAATTTAACTTGCGATAATCTCCACAGGCTCTGTGCGATCCTTTTGATTTGGAGACTATGTGCAGTGGTGACGCCCATGAACTTTTTGACGGTCTGATTATTCCCTCTTCCAACAGTCTTGAAAATTCCTCTTGGGCAGCTTTCAGTTTAGCAGGGGCCAGTGGTCGCTTCTTGAGTGCAATAGGTTGTCCTTCTGTGACAATATGATGCATCGTGTTGGAGACTCGTAGCTCTGACTTGCTAAGATCAAAAAGCGACTTGTGTTCTCAAAGAGCTGCTGATATCTCTGCTGAATGATACACTGTGGTTGGCTGAATGACCTGTTACTCCAAATGTTTAGAGGCAAGTGTCCAAAAACTTTGCTCAAGTCCGGTGGAGGGGCCGACGAACGTTTGATTGGCAAGATCAAAAATGAGCCGAAATTTCAAAAAGAAATCAAGGCCTATTATATTTTGTGAGACCTTAGCAATGATGAAGTTGCGAGTAAATTCACGCCGTAAACCTATATTGAGTGTGCGATACCAACAGACATTAATGGGAATGGGCTTGTCTGTAGCTGTTGCGAGTAGAAAGCCTAGCAACGTCTCAGCCATTGAATCACCCTTGAGAACTGAGTTTGCTGCACCAGTATCTACGATGAATTCTTCGCCAGTTCTGAAATTAAGAAGGTGCAGAAGTTCGTTGAGCTGTTTGGCCGGGTCATGCAAACAAGTAGGCTGGTAATTGTGACTAGCATTGTCTGTTTGGCAATCTATGTGGCAAATTCGGCATGAACGAAAAGAGTCGATAGGAGTGTCGGATTGTAAGAAATTTCTTCCTTGTGGCGCCGTTGATGCCGTTGATGCGCAGAAAGTTCGGTCTTCTACTTTCTGCGTCATACGTTTCCCGATCCTGATGCACCACTGCGCCTGTTTTCTGTTGTCTTTCCCGTCAATTGTGAAAATTGACATTTATTCGGAAATTCTTCAGATCGACAGAGACAAACTTGACATGAATAAAAAAACTGCTGGTGATTATAGCACCATTTTTTTGGGGCATACCTATTAAAGGATTGCGGGGATCTTGATCGCTGCCTACCGTTATAATGTGTTTTGGGCGTAAAATTTGGTCTAGCATTCACCTTATTTAGCTCTGATTTCGCTATGGCCAATCCTTATAGTACTTTAGCCATGTTCGTTACTGTCCTCTCTAAAGAGGAGAGACTATCATTCTACGGGGGCGGACAAAAATATGACGAATTCAACTTAGGCTACAAAACCATAATTTCTAACTCACATCTCTCATAAAAGTCATCTGTAGAGAGAGTGTTGGGGAGCTGTCTGGCGAATAATTTTATTGATTATGGAAGATTGTTAATAAAAACAACCTTAGCTTCATGGTCAGAAAGATTGGTTTTATATCAAAGTTTCTGTAATTCCCATTAAATCTCGATGGGGCCAAGGTTTGGCATGTCTAACTGCGCGTATTTATTTATTATCGGTTCGGTTTCTGTGGGACCCAGCAAGGATTCTACTTCATTATGTAGGCCCAAAATGGGACTAGGTAGCTTCCTAATGGCCTCAAGTTTCGGATAAATCCGTCGTTGCAATTCAGAAGGTACTTTAGCAAAAACCTTTGACAGATTTTGATGACTGTCATAATCTGGAAACGGGGAGAAAGCGTAGTCTACGCGCATAAAGAATGGTTCGCTATCTCCATTCCAAACAGGAACATCAATATCTAAAATTGGACCTGACATTCTAATAATCCTACGGGATCTTGAATGCATAAATTTATAAGCAAGATGAAAATGTATAAAAAGACTTTAAACGAAACGCTTACCCACTAACAGCTTCCACAGTTGAAACAGAATCTTCCGCAGCTGAATCTGTCGAGCACGTCAGTTCTACTCTTTTGTACAGTCAATGTTCGTTCACAGATTAACAAGATGTACAGTTTTGTACGTAGGAAAATAATTGAATAGAAAACCTTCCTTCTAACAATATTTACTCAGAAAAATTCCACAGAAGACCTCGACTTTAAAGAGATTAACAACCAGAGTAAAAACGTACACGCAAATGTTAATTTAGTGTAAACCAAAAAAATGAAAAATATACTGTCAATTTTATTTATACCAAAAGTTTTCTGATGACTAAAAAAGAACAGTACAGAACTCAGTATCCTGGCGCGGTCGCCAATTTTGTAAACGCCCCAGCTTCACGTAAAAGCCGTACGGCGTTACAAAATCAGTTTTGTTGCCAGGAAGGCTGAGTTAGTACTGTAGGGGGCCCTTGACAAAACAGGTCTTGCGTTCTCTGTCAAATGCCCAGAAGGTCAGTTAGTGTAGCAGTGTCCAGAAGTACTAAATTTATCATGCAAGACAT
Organism: Eudiplozoon nipponicum; assembly: GCA_029291075.1. NCBI lineage: Eukaryota > Metazoa > Platyhelminthes > Monogenea > Mazocraeidea > Diplozoidae > Eudiplozoon > Eudiplozoon nipponicum. Next base: position 110,304 of record JAQBSW010001853.1, on the reverse strand, counting down.
TTAAAAGTGTTAACCTAAACATTGAGATAAGATATTTTAGGATATTTTATAGAAAGAATACCAAATTAAATGTTCAAAGCATTCGTTTTAATCTCATTCATAATATTGACTTTTACTGGCGTGCTGAAAAGATACAGGAATTAATTAAGCAATAAGTTGATTTACCTAACTAAAATTTACATTTCTGTGGTTTTTAGAATATTGAAAGGATAGTAGGCAGTGCCAAGAACAGATGGGCACTAGTAAATAGAAATATCTTATCGAATGATATACAATTTAAAATGTATATAATATGGATTAGATCGATACTAGAATATGCCGCCGCTACTTGGAATCCATTAAAAAAGGGTTTGTCCAATAAGATAGAAGCTGTACAAAGAAACGTTGTGAAACAAATTATCCCTATCTCCTGCACTATATACGACACTAGATTATAGTTTGTACCACTGCAAACTTTATGGTTTCGGAGGATGTGCTATTGCATAAAAATTTTTCCATTTGAACCAGTGAACTGGTGCCTATATGAATCCAATAAGAAAGATTCATGAAGTTGGAACTAGATCCGTAAAATTGGCAATATCTCCTCCTTTGGTGGGGAATGTTTCGGGAAAGTTATTCTCTTTTTCGAAAATTTACAAAATTTACAATCAATTGCCAAATGGGCTTAGAAAAACGCCTCCAGCTAAGATATCTTTTAAATTTTTATGTATCGAACTATAAAATATCTACAATCCTGCTGATATTTTGAATTTTGATTATGATAAAGATTTCTCATGGTTGAGAAAAAGACAAGGATAATTGTGATCAGCAACATACCTTCTTGAGATTTTTATTTCCAATTTCTGTATTATTAAAATTGAAATGTTATGCATAATATCATCATGTTAGTCAACACTACATACGATCAATTGCTAGTCATGGTTCTCATTTTTTGCATAATATTACGTTTGAATTATACCTTAATTTTACCTATTTCGATAATGAATCTATTACTCTTTACAACCGAACTTTCCGATGTTGATATATTGTACAGTACAGCTAGTGAGATTTACTTATCTAAATGAGACTAATTGCACATCTTTATGTGATGTAATATCTTTTTTATATTGTACATTTCCCAGTATTATTGTCTATTGGATGGAACATGTGTGGTTTGAATCCAAATAAAGATATTATATTCTATTCTATTCAATATTATTTTTAATCAGAATTTACGCCAGTTTCCAGAAGTTAGATTAAATTAATCGTCAACGAGCAAGGTGTTTTGTAAAAAAATCAGATTAAGTTGACCAATTAGGTCATTCCTATTTTATTCGTAATGAAATCAATCGGATGGTATGACTACGTAGGTAAACTTAACCCTTTTGAACTCCAATATTAAATATATTATTTACGATGTAGAGGTTTATTGAATTTTTGGACATCAATTAAATCCTCATATAAAATAAATCAATTTTATTTTTGGACATTTGATGTTATCACTGGTTTCATAAAACAATATTGTAATTTTTGAAAAATATTGTAATTTTTTTTGGAAGTTCTTTTGTTCAAATTGTCGAAGATTTTGACTTGTCTTGTAGAAGAAAATTGGAGAGTTTTGATCTGAGTTGCTGAATTGCACAAGCGGGACACTGCGTGGTTTCATCTCCGACTTTTTATCAATAAAAGCGTTGTAATCTTCTTGTCGATTGTTCTTTTTAATTATCAGCGAAAAGAACCACAAATTTGCTTTGGGTATTTAAAGTGTATATTTGTTTTAAGGTCTCAATCATTCCGGTTCAGTAACCTGTGGATATCAGCGTATCCTGGTAAGCTTACTTATTTAATATAATATATCAATTGCAAGTAATTTAATAATATTATGTCTGGTTTATTAAATACTGAGGATACAGAGCAGTTGGCTAGTGGACTTAAGGATTGTAGCTTAAGAGATAGTTCAGAGGAACTTAAGTGTTCCAAGATAGATGATCATTCCGTATATATGGATTTTCCGGGCCTGGCATCCAAGAGACCCCCTTATGGTAGTGACCAAAGGGCCTCTACAAAAAATGGCGACCGCGCCAGGATCCTCTATGCGGAAAGATATGATGTAGATGATAGTTTTTGTCGCAATTCTATGGATAGCAATGTTAAGCTCACCATGTACAGACCAGACAACCATTCTTAATGGGTCGAAGAAGAAAAATTTTATTTTAAACTAAAACGGATGACCGACTCTATAGAAAGGTTTGCCTCGGCCTGGTGGTGCTTACCTGAGCCATTAAAAAAGAATCTGTTTAGACTCAGGAATTTTGTTACTGAGAACGAACTAGAAAATGCATTTGAGCTTCTGGTAGAACTCCATGGACGATATCAACCCGAGAAGATTGAACAGATGACTGACTTATTACGTCAGGAAAAGATGGGAAATCTACTTCCATCTGAATTTTATGACAGACTTATTTCAAAATCCATCGGGCTTGATATATCTGAGGAAGTTATAAATAGTATATTTGTAGCAGAATTGCCTGCTAGACTAAGAGCCACCTTGTATGTATATGATACATTAGAACTAGAGTGCCCAAAGAAGCTCAAAGAGTTGGACAAAGTGTATCGTCAGAATGAACCAAAGGTGTATGCAGTAACTGCAAATTCACGCCTGGAGCAGCAACTCAGACATCTCTCAGAGAGACTCCTGACAATAGAGAATGAATTAAGTACCCTCCGCAGGGATGTGGGTTGGATAAAAAACAATAAGGAAAGTTCCAACAGAAGTAGGGTAAATTCTCGGATTCAACGTTCAAATTCCAAGCATTGGAGAGGCGAATCGCGTGAGAGCGTACAAGGACCACGCGAGTGGTGCATATCGCATCGTAAATACGCCGAGTTTGGAAAATTTCAGGAGGGGGGATGCACGTTTCCAAAGTTGGGTGGTCCCCGATGGAAAGGAAGTAGTCTTCCTGTAGCCTGGTCTGAGCTGCCGGAAAACTAATGGAGCCCCCGCTTATAGGAGCCGAAGGGGGGGTTGCGCATGCAAGGCTCCAAGGTATGCATATTCGTGGAATACTAAAATCATCGAAGTTAGGTTCGGAAGCTTTGATGGAAGAAATGCGCGGTAATACAGTCCGTAGATCTGTTAGATTTTGGATGGCAGGTAATCTTAAAGAGGTTGCTGGTTATAGCAACAATAAGTTCGTTATAACTGATGAACTTAGCGGCTTAAATTTCTTAATAGACACGGGTGCAGAGTTGAGCATAGGTTGATCTAATGTGGTGGAAATTGATAGCTCCACATTCGATTACCAACTATGGGCTGCTAATGGAAGTCCAGTTGAGGTTAAGGGAGTTAAAGAATTGTCAGTGACATTGGGGCAGAAATCTCCATTTACATGGAATTTTCTGGTCGCTGATATAAAGGATAACATCATTGGGATGGACTTTTTGATCCATTTTAATCTCGCTTTAGATCCCAAATCTAGGACCATTGGACAAAGCACTGAGATAGTGACTTATGCTGAGACTGAGACCTCAGAAGTTAGGTCAGTGAGACAACCCAGACCCGTCGTCGCCGATGACTTGGCGGATGTCATCGAGAAACACGTGGCCGTATTTCTGCCATTCAATGCTAAACGCAAGGGTTTAAAGACAGGCATAGAACACCGAATCGAGTTGGTGGAACCATTACCTTGTTCGCCGAAGGCTCAACCGTTAGCACAACATAAGCAGCAGGTTGCTATTGAAGAATTTAAGCGGTTGAGAGAAGAAGTAACTTGTAGGCGTTCAAATTCCAACTTTGCATCTCCAATAGTGGTTGTTCCCAAACCTGAACCAGGTCAATGGAGGGTTTGTGGTAACTATCGTCTATTGAATTCGGTAACGAAAGGCGATTCGTATCCTCTACCGAACCAGAGTAATTTGCTCAGGGATATAATGGGGTATGAGGTATATACAACGTTAGATCTGCAGAAGGCGTACTATCAAGTACCTATGGAGGCAGAATCTATACCGCTCACAGCAGTGCGATTCCCTGGAGGAGGATCGCATGAATTCTTATGTATGCCTTTTGGGTTGAAGAATGCAAGTCAGACATTCCAGCGTCTGACAGAGGAAGTTCTTCAAGACTGTTCATTTGCTAGAGTGTATATAGATGACATCATTATATATAGTCAATCTAGGGAGGAACACCGGGAGCATTTGGACATCGTTTTGTCTAAGCTGGAACATTATGGATTATTAGTGAAACCAGAAAAGAGCAGGATTGGTTGCTCTTCCGTAAAATATCTTGAATACAGCATTTCCAAGGATGGAATCAAGCCCTTGGAAGACAAGGAACAAGCAATCAAGGATGTACCAGAACCCAGAAATGTACGCCTGTTGCGTAGATTTTTGGGCATGATTAGCTACTATCGTCGTTTTATACCGGGTTTAGCTGGAATTTTGGGGTCGCTAACTCGACAATTAGTTCGTGAACGGAGCACGATCAAGAAGTCCTGGCCTATTAATTTTAGCCAACACGACAAGGAAAAATTCCAGAAGGCCAAAGATCTGTTAAGCCAAATAACCACATTAGCACCTGTGGATTGGACTAAGCCGTTTGAGCTGGTCACAGATGCTTCTGATGTAGCCATAGGAGCAGTGTTACATCAACGGGAAAATGGTATAGTCAAGCCGATTGGATTCTATAGTCGGAAACTCCAAGATCGCGAGAAGCGATATGATACGCTTGGAAAGGAGCTACTAGCAGCTTATTCTGCAGTGTTGCATTTTGAGCACTACCTAGATGGACATCAGTTTATGATATTAACTGATCATAAACCGTTGTTGAGTATCCTTGGGAAAGCGAATAGGCTAAATTATTCTCGGCGGGTGAATTCACAAATAACCCGACTCGCAGAATTTGATTTTACCATTAGTCATATCTCAGAAAAAGATAATGTGGTGGCAGACACTCTCAGTAGACCAGACGTATCAGATGAAGATATGATTCGTTCAGAGTCACTCGTATGCTCTATTGTATCTTCTAATGATTTTGTCCAGCAATTGATGGAAGCACAAGGTTCTGATCCTTTAGTAGCTGTGTTGGAAAAGAATCCTGTATATACACGCAGGAAGATTGGAGATAAGTGGTTATTATGTGAAATCTCCAGGAGCCAACCTAGACCTTATGTACCGCTAGAATTAAGGTATAAGGTAATTCAGCAGCTACATGAATTCAGTCATCCTTCCATTAAGGCAACTATCAGGATGGTCACTGATAGATATGTATGGCCAAAGATGTCGAAAGACATAAGAGCCTGGGTAAGGACATGTGCCCGGTGTCAAACTTGTAAAGTTTGGCGTCATACCAAAACTGAAATTAAAACGATTGGTATACCAGCGGGTCGATTCATGCATGTTCATATTGATATAGTAGAAATGCCTGAGATTTCCGGCCAAAAGTATTTACTCACGATGGTTGATCGGTTCAGTCGTCAGTTTGAGGTAGCAATCCTGAAGGACATGACAGCTCAAGAGGTCTTACTCATGTTCTTGCATAATTGGGCGTCGCGATATGGTGTACCGGTAAGGGTAACTACTGATCGTGGTAGTCAGTTTATGTCTGAACTGTTTATCAGATCATTGAATACAATGGGGATAGAAGTAAGACACACATGTGCTTATAATCCGAGAGCTAATGGGATGGTTGAGAGACTGCACAGGAAGCTGAAGGCTGCATTACGGTGCACCGGTGGATCCAGTTGGATACATGATTTGCCCATAGTTTTGTTAGCAATGCGAAATAGATACAGAGTTCAGTTATGAACATCCATAGCAGAACTTGTTTATGGAGAGCCAATGAGGTTACCTGGAGATCTTCTAATAGAAGCTCCAAGTTGTCTCGATTGGGCCTCTAGTTGAGTAGATTGGTTTGTTGAAGCATTAAGAGATAAAATGAGTCGTTTAGCTCCAACCAGAACTAGAATTCCAAAGTCCAAATGCTATGTATTTTCAGATTTAAAGCTGGCATCTCATGTATATATAACTAACGAAAACAGACAGAATTATCTGACTCCATTCTATAAGGTGCCATTTAAAGTCAATCATATGACTGAGGAAAATGCATTTATAGAAGTAAATGGCACAGTAGAATGTGTAAAACTGGATCGCTGCATTTCACAGTTTATTTGGACGGAGGAGGAGACTGAGGAACAGTATTCACCGAAGTATCCAGAAGTTGAGGCGAGATGTGACTCAGAAATTGGTGAGAAAAACGGAGAGTCGAATAAATATGGAAAAGAAGTAAAGAATAAAACCAAGACAACTGAGGATAAAGAACAATGCAATATGAATATGAAATCTGGTGAAGTACCAGCACAACTTGTTGAAACTCGTTCTGGAAGGGTCATCAAGATACCGAAGAATGAAGACTACATCATGTATGGTTAATCATCTTAAACATGAGGGTGTATGTAGAGGTTTATTTAATTTTTGGACACCAATTAAATCCTCATATAAAAATAAATCGATTTTACTTTTGGACATGTGATGTTATCGCTGGTTTCGTAAAACAATATTGTAATTATTGAAAAAATATTGTAATTTTTTTGGAAGTTCTTTTGTTCATATTGTCGAAGTTTTTGACTTGTCTTGTAGAAGAAAATGGGAGAGTTTTGATCTGAGTTGCAGAATTGCACAAGCGGGACACTGCGTGTTTCCATCTCCGACTTTTTATCAAGAAAAGCGTTGTAATATTCCTGTCGATTGTTCTTTTTAATTATCTGCGAAAAGAACCACAAATTTGCTTTGGGTATTTAAAGTGTATATTTGTTTTAAGGTCTCAATCATTCCGGTTCAGAAACCTGTGGATATCAGCGTATCCTGGTAAGCTTACTTATTTAATATAATATATCAATTGCAAGTAATTTAATAATATTATGTTTGGTTTATTAAATACTGAGGATACAGAGCAGTTGGCTAGTGGACTTAAGGATTGTAGCTTAAGAGATAGTTCAGAGGAATTTAAGTGTTCCAAGATAGATGATCATTCCGCATATATGAATTTTCCGGGCCTGGCATCCAAGAGACCCCTTTATGGTAGTGACCAAAGGGCCTCTACAACGACATTCCTCCTCCAGCAAGATTACTGCAAGAAGCGACATTTATTAGGTCCTTCAACAAAATATGTTCAGGTTATAATCTTACTTGAGATCATTTTTATACTTGGTAAATTATCTAATATTAGTTCAATCGGGAATAGAGTTAATTTATATCAAGAGACTCATTCTTTTATTTTACATCAAACAATATTAATTCTAAACGCACAAGTAGGATGTTGAATTTCATAAATGCTGCTCTCACCCATAGAAGTCTCACGTACTTTGTAATTTATTGGGTGAAATGCTTCAATACATGTAGGTAACGGTATTTACATTATATTGTCTGATTAGTTACGTTTGACGGAAAATGTTTTTATCTCAAATCCATAAAACAAGCGAACGCAGTTTAAAGTTTTCCAAGAGAGCCTCTATATTGATAGTTACTAATTATATATATATATATATATATATATATATATATATATATATATATGCTCAAAGGAGTACATAATAATTTACAAGTCTCTTACTCACTGAAAACAACAGTCTATAGCTTGATATTGCTGGACACTTCTAGAACCAACACTTCAGCGTTTCTTTTGCAGATCACTCACCGTGCAGAGGACAACCAAATGCATGCCATTGGAAATACTCTTAAGTGACATTGCTCGATTATTCTAACAAATTCTTGTAGCAAATGCCGATTCATCTCGTATTTTTTGAACCTATAAGATCACTTTACCGCATTTTGTCTATCTAACATTAGAAATTTACATTTCAGAAGTTACTTGTACTAACTTATCCTGTATTTGTAACAAATTAATTGTTCTGACTTTACTCTGTATATTTTGAATTCGTAGCCCAATCGGTTGCAAATCCTTGTTATCACAATAGTGTGACACGCGGCTACGCGTTACAACCCAACGAATTTCACGTTTGACAAATATAGTTCTCTTTAACGTCTGATTTTTCACAATATTTCTCGTAATTGTGATTTTAGCAACAATCTCTGATAGTCTCAAGCAGTTTTAATTGAGATTTCCTGAACTGCAAATTTAATTGTAATTAATAGGGTTTTGTTTAATAAAAAAGAGACACCCGCACGCAATACGCCGGTAACATGCAGTGGATTTATATGACTTAACGCTCAAAGCCAGGATTTATATATTTTGTGTGCCTTAACCATTATTACATAACCACTAACAGTTTACCTAGAATTTTCTGGATTTATATTTTGTGTATTTCTCTTTTATCCGAAACCCTACAGTTCAGTGGATTTATGTGATTTAACACACAAAACCTAGCATAAAATGGATTATTGTAACAACGAATAACTTGGATTTATATTTTGTGCTTATTGTGACTACTTTTATACGATTTTATCTTTGCTTTGCAACATTGTGTTCAAGAAAATAATGACATTTTGCCTGAGCTTTCTCACATCACCCTTCGGGAAAGGGCCACGGATTAATCATGAACGTAATAACAGCTATCAGGTATAGGTAGGAGGGCATAACCTCACTAAATAGAAAACTAGCCCGCGGAACCTCTTACATTAACTACAAAACATCCTACAATAGCAATATTTTAAATTGATTTCGTTCCGACCATGTAATGTTACCCTTTTGAGTCATTTGTCTCATTTTGTACATTGCTTTGAACGGGACTTAAATATTATGGCGATAGATTGTCAATCAATTACCCATTTATTATTTATTCGTGCATAAATCTACCCAAACTATTTATAAATCCATTTCCACCTTCATCCTGTACTTAATTGCAAATAATTCAATTTATTCCCTGTAACAAATGATAACAATCGGTAATTTATTTAATTTTTCAGAATTCTATTCAAAGTTTAATAGTACATCAAATTTTCCTTTGCTATGAAGTATTTATTTGTTGAAGATTAGTTCCTGGTCAAACAAGCTATATTTCTGACTTCAAACTTTTGAAACGTTACGTTACTTGACACATAAAAACAATGGTACAATGCAGTTAATAATTGTAGTAATAACACAGATAAATGAAACTAATTTTTAATTTACATTATAATTTGTGATTACTCAGAAATCAAATCATTTTTATACAAGTCATGATATTCGGCACAGTTTTCAAACGGATATTTGATACCACTATTTGTAACCATTTTAAAAGTAAATTTGTATCATATAATGACTTTAAGTAACTTAATTTAACCACACAAGTTATTGTCTAATTTACGATAATTTAGCGATGAAAAGAAAATATGAATTGAATATTTCTTGTATAATGAAAAAGCAGGTTTATAAATCATTTGACAACCAAACATCTGAGACAATATGCAAATAAATATATTACCAAGTTGAATAGTTAATTGTGCTATGTATATTGTTAAATTCAAATTTAGAAAGGTAGTAATAATCGAATATGTTCGCCATTTTTCACACCACATTAAAAACAACGTTTTATTCTGAGATTTTTCTCTCTATATCTTTGGAAATTGATAATTTATCTAGCTTAATTTCGATAATAAAAGTAGATTTCCTGTACACGTCAAATGTAATGTCCATGCAATTTTGAACAAAACATTTAATGATATTCACCATATTGTGGTCCAAATATTGGGACCAAGCTGATAAACGTGTACTCTAATGAGAGCTTATGATGTCTGCGGATGGAAGTTACTGAATCGGAAATATGCCTCGCAAACCTTCCAACGCGTTATGAACGAAATACTAGATGGTCAACCATTTGTAATTTCAGAGCCAACATCAGTGGTTACACGGTACGGCAGAGCAATAACACCTCCTGTAAGATTAGCCCCCTTCATTGTGTACTAATTTTCATTGTCGGGGTTTGTATGTAACACACGGCTCTGCGTTACAATCCAACGATGCCAAATTTGGAAAAATATAGTGCTTTTTAAGGTCAAATAATCTAACTCTGTTTTTAAACAATATTTCTCTTCACTGTGATTTTAGAAACAATCTCTGTTAATTTCAAACAGTTTTCATTGAAATTTCTTGAACTGCAATTTCATTTCTAATTAATGGGGTTTTGTTTATAAAATATACACACCCGCGCGCGATACGCAGGGAAAATGCGGTAGATTATAGTGCCATAGTGGAATTACTCTTCTTTTTCGAATTATTCGCAGTTTATACAAGTGATTTACTGTTCGTATAAAATTCTCCGTATCAGAATTTCAGAGTACAATGGATTATTATAATTAAATAAGTTAAAAGCATAGCAAACAGTGGATTAATTATTTGTGAATTTTTTTCATTGAAGTTTTTACACGATTTAATTCTACCCATCATCAGTGACAACATTTACCAGTGACTTTATTTATATCATCATATATTTTCAATCGGTTACATGTATTCATCACAATTCAGACATGTGTGAATGGTTTATTACTTGTGTTGACAGTATATCGTGTTTCTGCCGTCTAGAGCACGGACAGTTTTGTTTTACAGAGAATTGATAATTACTTGTGTGTAAGACATTCAATTTTGTTAACAGTATTTCGTTCTATTGCCGTCTAATAAACGGTCAATTTGGACTAACTATGAATTTTCCATGCAACATTGTGTACAATACATATTTGATCATTCGAATTAGCCTTCTCACATCACCCATCGGGAAAAGGCCGGGAATTGATCATAAACACGGATCTCAACAGCAGCTACCAGTTCTATGAAGTTAGATAGCAACCCCGCTAAATACACCTACATAAATGGTGCCACGTTTCGTCGAACTCACAGCCAGCAAAGAATTATTCAGCATCTAGATTTTGAGAACTTCAAGCACTTTGAATGAAAGGCACGAAGGAAAGTAAATCGTAAGACACATATCACAGAAAATCACCCTCTCGAGTTCAAAATGCTCGAAGACAGCCGCACGATGACGGGTGAGGACGATGTTACACTGCCATCTATTCTCGGCAACACTCACACACATAAGATGACGTCCAGTTCAGGAAATGCAGGAAGCCCGGTGATGAACCCAGCAACAGAGCGCACCAACACATGGACACAGTACAAAATATGCAAATTCGATCCAGACTAACTTGACGAGTGGGTCGACGATATTACTTTATTGGCCAAGGTGTCCAATATAACAGACGAGGGCTCAATATTTTTTAAGGCTTCGGAGACGATCCCAATGTCTTTCAGACGCGGACTAATAGATATTCTGCATCAATACACTGAGGGCACATGTGCGTTGCCATGGCATAGCCTGCAACGCGCCATCAAGCAGCGCTTGACACCAGATCGAGAAGACAGGCTTACAGAATTAATGAACCAGATTTCTCTAGGTAGCCGCACGCCTACTGAGCCATTAATGGAGATGGAGCAGAAAGGCTTGGAATTCAACCTACCCAAAGAAATCTTAATGTGACTTTTCATACAGAAGCTCCCGCTGGCACTCCAAGGGATGGCCACGTTCCTGCGCGAATCCGTCGAAGTACAAGACGACGTACTGCCGGCACGTCTAGACAATTGGTGGAAGAAACACCACTACAGCTCACCTGCCTCAGAGAAAGGTTACATCACCTCACGACTGTCCGAATCACAATCCACCACATTATCAGCCTTAACAAATGTCACGAATGAACGCCTCATCAGCCTGCTCGAGAACCTCACTGTCAATCCAAATTTGACCTCAGTCGATGCCCTCCATAATAGTCGCGACCAGAACAGGCATGACCAGCGTCGACCACCGTCCCGGAAAAGCGCCAGGAGGTCGACGTTCAGAGACCGGGCCACAGTTCCACAGTTACCGGCGGAGTGGTGCCCGAATCACCGCAGCTATGTCCACTCCATATGTTATTGCCTCATAAACGGCTGCACATTCCCGCGCGGTCACCTTCAACAACTCAGGAGGATCCACCCATGGAAGGTTCGGAAAACTGCTGGGGTCAACCTCCTCTGCGGCAGTAGAGGCTGAGCACCCCAAGATCGTTGGCTGCTCCACGTCTGATGGTTTGAAGCACGTTGCTTTTGCGGTAGAGCGCAATCCAACTATTGTATTTACAGCGACGGCTCCAGTCAAGTCATGCTTCAAAATCCCAAATGCCAGCAACCAGTCTCATCGTCAGTTGCCACTATCAACATTCTTTCACATCCGTGACGCCACCTCTGGCGAATTATTTCTCATAGACACTGGATCAGATTTGAGCTTACTACGCCACAATTATTTCAAACCTACCCACCCAGTCGACACCAGCAATCTTACCTGCGCTAATGGCTCCAGTATAGGGATGTTTGGGGTACAAGTACACACAATGTCGTTCTCCAACTCAAAAAATGTTTCAATTATCCTTTCATCATTGCCAATACGACAAGAAACATCATTGGACGTGATATTATCGAACACTTCGACCTTACCATTCGTCCAAGAACACGAGAGATACGCACTGCAGAAAATCACTTGCTTTCATCAGCGTTAAAACATACGACTCGCGCCGAAGCAGTTTCATCCATACAGCTAATTCCTCCAGTTTCTCATGTACCGCAACTGGACGATGTTCTGAAACGTCATGAAGAAATATTAAAACTTATCTCCTTCATGCCCGATCTCAAGAGGAAGCGTGCAATCGCAGCCATTCGTATCATCTTATCAAAACCATTTCCTCATCCTCCACGAGCACGTCCATTGGCACCACACAAACACAAGGTCGCCGAGCAAGAATTCGCCATGCTACGTCAACAAGGCATCTGTACACGAACCAGCTCACCTTTTGCGTCGCCTGTGGTAGTAGAACTAAAGAGTGAACCAGCAACATTCAGGGTGTGCGGGGATTATCGCATTCTAAATTCTTGCACACAGTCTGATTCGTACATCCTGCCAAATCCAGCTGACCTACTCAGATCTGCTATTGGTCAAGCTGTGTATTCAAAGCTTGACCTAGTGAAAGCTTACTACCATGTACCGATGGACAAAGACTCCGTATCGTATACTGCACTCAGATTCACTGGAGGTGGCACTCACGAATATCACTATATGCCTTTCGGTCTCAAAAATGCCTCGCCAACCTTCCAACGCGTTATGGACGAAATACTAGATGGTCTACCATTTGTAATTTTAGAGTCAACATCAGTGGTTACACAGTACGACGGAGCAATAACACCTCCTGTAAGGTTAGCCCCCTTCATTGTGCACTAATTTTCATTGTTGGGGGTTGTATGTAAAACACGGCTCCGCGTAACAATCCAACGATGTCGAATTTTGAAAAATATAGTTCTTTTTAAGGTCAAATAATCTACCTCTGTTTTTACACAATATTTCTCTTCACTGTGATTTTAGAAACAATCTCTGTTAATTTCAAGCAGTTTTCATTGAGATTTCTTTAACTGCAATTTTATTTGTAATTAATGGGGTTTTGTTTATAAAATATACACACCCGCGCGCGATACGCAGGGAACATGCGGTGGATTATAGTGCCATAGTGGAATTTCTCTGCTTCTTTGAATTATTCGCAGTTATACGAGTGATTTACTGTTCGTATATAATTCTACATATAAGAATTTCAGAGTACAATGGATTATTATAATTAAATAAGTTAAAACCATTGCAAATAGTGGATTAATTATTTGTGAAGTTTTTTCATTGAAGTTTTTACACGATTTTATTCTATCCATCATCAGTGACAACATTTACCAGTGACTTTATTTATATCATCATATATTTTCAATCGGTTATATGTATTCATCACAATTCAGCCGTTAGTGAATGGAATATAACTTTTGTTTACAGTATATCGTTTTTCTGCCGTCTAGAACACGGACAGTTTTTTTAACTGTGAATTGATAATTTTTGTGTATAAGACATTCAATTTTGTTGACAATATTTCGTTTTGTTGCCGTCTAGATGACGGGTGAGGACGATGTTACACTGCCATCTATTCTCGACAACACTCACACACATAAGATGACGTCCAGTTCAGGAAATGAAGGAAGCCTGGTGGTAAGCCCAAGAACAGGCCGCACCAACACATGGACACAGTACAAAATATGCCAATTTGATCCAGACTACCTTGACGAGTGGGTCGACGGTGTTACTTTATTGGCCAAGGTGTCCAATATAACAAACGAGGGCTCAATAGTTTTGAGGGCATGTGAGACGATCCCAATGTCTTCAGACTCGGACTAAAAGATATTCTTCATCAATACACTGAGAGCACATGTGCGCAGACATGGCAGAGCCTGCAACGTGCCGTCAAGCAGCGCTTGAAACCAAATCGTGAAGACAGGCTTACAGAATTAATAAGCCAGATGTCCCAAGGTAGCCGCACGCCTTCTGAGCTATTTAGGGAGATGGAGCAGAAAGCCTTGGAATTCAACCTGTCCAAGGAAATCTTAATGCGACTATTCATAGAGAAGCTCCATCTGGCACTCAAAGAGATGACCACGTTCCTGCGCGGATCCGTCGAAGTGCAAGACGACGTTCTGCCGGCACGTCTAGACAAGTGGTGGAAGAAACACCACTACAGCTCATCTGCCCCAGAGATCACAATCCACCGCATCATCTGCCGGAAGAAATATCACAAATGAACGCCTCATCAGCCTGCTCGAGAACCTCACCGTCAGGCCAAATTTGGCCTCAGTCGATGCCGTCCATAATACACGCTACCAGAGCAGGCGTGACCAGCGTCGACCACCGTCCCGGAATAGCGCCAGGAGGTCGACGTCGAGAGACCGGGTCACAGTGCCACAGTTACCAGCGGAGTGGTGTCCGAATCACCGCAGCTATGGCCACTCCACACGTTATTGCCTCGGAAACGGCTGCACATTCCCGCGCACAGACGCGACGTTCAAGTGGGCGCGGTCACCCTCAACAACTCAGGAGGATCCGCCCATGGAAGGTTCGGAAAACTGCTGGGGTCAGCCTACTCTGCGGCAGTAGAGGCTGAGCACCCCAAGATCGTTGGCCGCTCCACGTCTGATGGCTCAAAGCACGTTGCTTTCGCGGTAGAGCGCAATCAAACTATTGTGTTTACAGCGACGGCTCCAGTCAAGTCATGCTTCAAACGCCCAAATGCCAGCAACCAGTCTCATCGTCAGTTGCCACTATCAACATCCTTTCTCATCCGTGACGCAACCTCTGGCGAATTATTTCTCATAGACATTGGATCAGATGTAAGCTTACTACGCCACAATTATCTCGAACCCACCCACCCAGTCGACACCAGCAGTCTGACCTGCGCCAATGGCTCCAACATAGCGACGTTTGGGGTACGAGTACACACAATCTCGTTCTCCAACTCAAAAAGATGTTTCAATTATCCTTTCATCATCGCCAACACAACAAGAAACATCATTGGACGTGACTTTCTCGAACACTTCGGCCTTACCATTCGTCCAAGAACACGAGAGATACGCACTGCAGACAATCAGTTGCTTACATCAGCGCTAAAACATTCGACTCGAGCCGATGCAGTCTCATCTATACAGCTTATTCCTCCAGTTCCTCATATATCACAACTGGACGATGTTCTGAAACGTCATGAAGAAATTTTCAAACCTATCTCCTTCATACCCGATCTCAAGAGGAAGCGTGCCATCACAGCCCATCGTATCATCTTATCGAAACCCCATCCTCATCCTCCACAAGCACGTCCATTGGCACCACACAAACATAAGGCCGCCGAGCAAGAATTCGCCATGCTACGTCAACAAGGCATCTGTACACGATCCAGCTCACCTTTTGCGTCGCCTGTGGTAGTAGTACCAAAGAGTGAACCAGCAACATTCAGGGTGTGCGAGGATTATCGTATTCTCAATTCTTGCACACAGTCTGATTCGTACATCCTGCCAAATCCAGCTGACCTACTCAGATCTGCTATCGGTCATGCTGTGTATTCAAAACTAGACCTAGTGAAAGCCTAGTATCAAGTGCCGATTGACAAAGACTCAGTATCATATACTGCACTCAGATTCACCGGAGGTGGTACGCACGAATATCACTATATGCCTTTCGGTCTCAAGAATGCCTCGCAAACATTCCAACGCGTTATGGACGAAATACTAGATGGTCTACCATTTGTAATTTCATATTTAGACGACATCCTGGTATTCTCCAACTCCATGTCCGAACATATACAACATATTGAGATCCTGCTCACACGTCTAGCAGACTATGGCCTCCGACTTCATGGCATCAAATGCGTCTTTGCACAGAAATCAATTGAATTCCTCGGTCATCAAATTTCCGAAGAAGGCATGACACTTATACCTGCTAAGGTCTGTGCTATTCAAGATCTATATCTCCCAACAATCGTTCGAGCATTACGACGGTTCTTGGGCAAAAAAAAAAAAAAAAAAAAAAAAAAAAAAAAAAAAAAAAAAAAAAAAAAAAAAAAAAAAAAAAAAAAA
This sequence comes from Eudiplozoon nipponicum, assembly GCA_029291075.1. Lineage (NCBI taxonomy): Eukaryota > Metazoa > Platyhelminthes > Monogenea > Mazocraeidea > Diplozoidae > Eudiplozoon > Eudiplozoon nipponicum. The sequence continues at coordinate 93,887 of JAQBSW010001853.1, read as the reverse complement.
ATTATAATTTAAATTAATAATAAATTTAATATATTCCGTTCATGCTGCCTTTGGTACTAATTTGTTATTAGGTTCCCAACACCTAATACATACTTACTTTAGTTGTCGATAACTTTCATCGTCCCGTCCCAGGTTCTAACCATTGGCGGCGGCATAAAATAGGGCATGTTTTAAATCAATTTCTTTGAGTGAACGGAGCAAATTTTACATTTATTTGCACGGATGAAATAAATAGGTTACGCAGTCATCCTAATTGCAATGCAGTATCGTATATAAACAAAATTTACTGTTCGGCTTAATTATCATAATCCTATATATGCAATGATTAAGTGATATAATTTGGAGTAAAAGGCTTTGCATAGAAACATTAAGCATATGCAATTAATGGCATAATTGGAAAGTAAGGTAGAAGCTGTGTTTAGTTCTGTGTCTTCTATTAATATATTTTTACTAATATTCATGTAAATGTGTGTACTTTTATGTCAACTTTCGTTTTTTTAGGAAAATTAATTCAGGAATTGCGTTAACAACAAACATGCCCGTTATAACATCCTAGCATGCATTCTGTAAATATACACAGATTATTGTGAGTTCTTCTCTGGAAGAAGTGCATAATTAGATTTTATAAACGATAAATGCTTTTTTCTTATTGTCACTTAATCATAATATTGTAGGAGACTTTTGCGAGATTTATCATTCCCTACATTAGTTTGGTAGCGGCTATTGGGATCCGTGCTTATAATTAGTCCCCGACCTTTTTCCGATTGGTGATGTGAGAAGGCTAAGTCGAATCATCATACGTATATTGTACACAATATTGCAATGCAAAATCAAAATTCACATTTGAACAAAACGGACCGTGCTCTAGACGGCAATAAAATTTAATTTTAACACAAATGAAAGTCTTAAACACCAATCACAGTTAAACTAAATTGTCCGTACTCTAGACGGTAAAAGTTAAAACAGTATTCACCAAGATGAATGTCTCATGCACAAGTCACAGTTAAGCAAAATTGTCCATGCACTAGACGGTAGTAAAATGAGCTCTGTTTATAAAGTAACATATTTTGCACACAAGCAATTATTCTTTCACAAATGTCTGAATTGAAATGAATATATGCAACTGATTGAAAATACATGATGATATGTACATAGTCACTGTTAAAAGTTGTCACTGAAAATAAAATGAAGGAATTCGTGTAAAGACTTCAATGAGAAAAATTCACAAGTAATTAGTTCACTTTTTGCTATGTTTTTAACTTATGTCATTATAATAATCCATTATACTCTGAATTTCGGATAGGCATAGTTAATTGTGAACAGTAAATCACTCGCGTAAACTGCGAATAATCCAACTGAGCGAAATAAATCCGCTGTGACGCAATAATCCACCGCGTGTTCCATGCGTATCACGCGCGGTTCTGCATATTTTATAAACAACCTTATTAATTACAAATAAAACTGCAGTTCAAGAAATCTCAATTAAAACTGCTTGAAAATAACAGAGATTGTTTCTAAAATCACAGTTAAGAGAAATTTTGTGTAAGAACAGAGTTAGATTATTTGACCTTAAAAGAGCACTGTATTTGTCAAAATCGAACATCGTTGGGTTGTAACGCGGAGCTGCGTGTAACAATATAACCACTCTAGTTTGCTTAATTGCTTTCAGAAACTGAGAAGCAGTCGTTCAAGCCAAATTATCTGAACTGAACCGACGGATGTGGGAAATTATTGTACGTTATATGTTTCAAGGTATAGGTTCGATGGAACAAATTATAGTGATTCAACAGACACAGATAACTCCACATGCATAAGTGATATAAAACATGGCTAGACTGGTTTGTAGCCGCTCTTAACGATAAAATTTTCCGTTTGTCTAAAAAAGGATAGTCGTGCTATGTGTATTTGATAATGCTCGTTCCACTTGAACCTGGCATCAATTTTCTATGTGACAACATGACGAAATCGCACGAAATCAAACTTACATGAGATTGTCTATTGAAAAAATAGGTAAAACTGACTGGATATCTTTGAATCACTGCGTTTCCTAATTTTCCATAGTGGACTAAAATATCAAAAAACAAAACCAGTTGAAAAATCAGGATCCAGTGCCAATATCTGACTCTCAAGTAACTGTGCGAAATTGTAAGTTTCACGAGAGCCGGAAAAATAGTGTGCACCAGAGACACCAGAGGCACGTGTAAAACAACACGATCCAAATAGCGGTATTTTAGAAAAAGACACATTTATTCTATGCGCAAATTCAACAGCGCCAATATAGAAAACGATATTAAACTTTAAATGCATATTGTCTGGTTTAAATAGATGTTTGAATGCTGAGAACTTACATGAAATCAAATTAAAAATATATATCAATTATGATACGGGCTATACAAAGAAGCTATGAAAAGTATTTGTCCCGTATCTTACACAGTATATGCTTACAGATTGCAGCTTATATCTCTACAAACTCTATGGCTTACGAGACTGTGATACTATATGGAATTATTTCAAATTAACAGGCGTACAATGTACTAAAATATGGTCGATCAACAAGAAATATAGAAACATGTGAAATTTTAACCGGCTAATGCCTTGATAAAAGAAATTGCCAGAACTGAAAAAGATATCAGTAAAACTTTCTAGAGCTCTGCTATATGTGTCCTGCTGTTTAACATAAATACAAAAACCAGTAGATTAGAAGAAATATGGTGGGGCACTTACTTGGTCGAGGCATTTGTAAGTCTTGCTGATGATCAGCGCCAATACAAAGACGCTGAAAACCGTAGAAATCCAATAAATACTCAAGAACGATTGCCTGGATGCGCAACAACAAGAGTTGGCGCATTCGACGGCAATAGAAAAGAATAGAATATCTTTATTCGGATTCAAACCTTAAATTTTGCATCAAATGCATAGAAATTCTATTCTATTCTTTTCTAGATAAAAAAATCACATCACATAATTATGTAAATTAAGTCTCATATAAATAAGTAATTCTCAAGCAATTTTACAGGATTTATCAAGCTGTGCTGGTGAATCAACGTGTGTAAACAACGAATGAAAACAGCAAGCGTAGACAGTCAACGAGACGAAATGGCGATTGAGAGTGCAAGCAACAAGTATACCAGAGTGTGTTGATTGGAAAATACTTTGAGCTATTATGGCTACAGGTAGCACTAGATTGATAAATTGGCGTTCCATGTTATGAGCTGTTTCATCGGTCCTGTGTCAGTCAATGAGATTGCATATTTTATTTGAATAGAATTGCAAAAAATCGTAGATTTGATTTAACCCGTTATATCTGCAATGGCTAAAATTTATTCGCCAAAATATTGTCCAAGCACAATTCAGAATTTAATATGCTAGACCAATGAGAACGCGCAAATTACTTTGACCAAATTCGTGGGACTTCGCACCTATATATGCGGGTTGCAAATACCACGCAACACGTTCTGCTATGTGTGATTGCTTTTGCTCTCTTTGCTGAACTGACTATCTACGCTGATTGTTCTGCTTGTATTTTACCATTCTTTGTAACTAAATCAGCTAGTCTTCAAGCACGACAATCTTTTTTGTGTGTGCCAGCGATATGGGTGTTGCGCAAACCTTTAATAAGATTGGTCAATGCCTTCGAACAACATGTAACGAATTCTTTTTCGTAAACTCTGCTTGTCAAAGTGCATCTGCTCAAAGGATTTCTAGCCACAAAACAGTACAGACAGAATTGGCATCTAGAATAAATTATGTACATCCATATGTTGCTAACACACGCCATCTCTCAAACAATTTTCTCGTAAATGTTTTCCAGTTCCTATTAAAGGCCACCTACAGTAACTGTCATTTTTGTATCCTTATTCGTCTACTTAGTAACGTTAAACAACACTTCCTTTTAGCAGACCCTTTAGGCATAATTTATTTATCATATAATTTGTTTGGGAGTCATATTTTGAAAGGCACGGCCCGCATATTTTTGTACTATAAAGTAAGATAGTTTAAATACTTTGTTATAAACAATGCAACTTCTCAAATATGAGTGCCTGAACTAACTATTTTAGTATGTTGTATTAGGTTCGTTTTTTGTAGTCTAATTCTTGTACTTTTCTCTTTGATATTGTTTAATCTTTATACTCATTATTTTCTTTATTTATCAAAGTTATTTAGAGAAAAATAAATGACATATAATAGCATAGATCAAGTTCATTAACTGTACAGTCTTCTTGTAGATTTAATTAGTTACAGGATAATTATTTGTGATTAGTTATTCAACATTTTATTATTAAATGTGATTTTGTCACAGCACAATTGTAGCTTCCGACATGTTATAATATGCGCAAATTGAATATTTAATTTCTCTTACGCTGAAAAATTGCTTAGTGATATTAATTAAAAAATGGAGTGCACTGCAACTCATTCAAATATTAATGGTCGACGTGTTTTAGCTAAGTTTCAAGGACGTGCGGGATTCGGAACTAATAATCTAAGCTCGGATTCTTGCTCATCGATACACAGCAAATTTTCAATCACGAAGAAAAGTATAGAGGCAATCTTTGACCTGATAGAGAAAGTGGTATCCCTTTGTATGGATCAGAATTTGGAATTGAAGAATAGCCCTCCTTACATTTTAGACGTTCTACCAGACATATATACACGAATTCGTGAAATAGTAACCGAATATAACGAAAACTTTTTTGCACTATCAGAAATTGAATATTTCAGGATATTTATAGCAACACTTTACAACAAATGTAAATTAACTACAAAACTTTTCAAAGAAGCCAAAGGAAAAATATTTGACAAGAAATCCCGATATCGCAGTAAACTAACCAAACTTTCATTAACATTTTCACATCTCTTAAAAGATTTAGAAGCATTTTTCCCTATGAACAAATATTGCCTTGAAATGTTTCGTATCACAAAACCTGATGCTGCGAAGTGGTGGCACTCAAATTTCTTTGGCAAAGCAATCGTACAATGGGAGGACTTCCAGACTGCTCTTTTCCTTAGTTTTGGTGTTAATGATCCCTGTGAGTTACAGGCTTTGCAAAACACTATAGATCTAACTTCTAACGAGCATGTTTCTGTATTTGAATTTGATGTTTTTGTGCGATTATTTCAACCATGGAACAATATACTTGAGACGTGGAAAGCTCTAGCAGTACTGCATCCGGGATACATGGCATTCATGACTTACGATGAAGTTAAATCAACACTTAATCGTTATCGACAACATCCGGGTCCGGGAAGCTATGTATTCCGAGCATCATGCACAAAGCTTGGACAATGGGCTATCGGTTATATCACAGAAGATCATCAGATACTCCAAACTATTATTCAAAACAAATCTTTAGCTAGAGCCTTGCTTGATGGTGAAACCGAAGGTTTCTATTTGCACCCAAATGGAAAACAAAATGACTCGTCAGTGCTATCAGAGTTAGTTCATAATCTGCGTGAAGTTCATCTTCAAGTTACCAAAGAACAGTATCAAATATATTCAAAAATGGGTAATCCTTACGAAGTGTGCAAAATATGTATTGCTGATGACAAAGATATCAGACTAGAGCCCTGTGGTCATTTGTTGTGTAGAAAATGTCTTTATAACATGCAACTTACGGAAAATGGTCAATTATGCCCATTCTGTCGTCTAGAAATTAAAGATGTGGAGGAAGTTGTTATTGATCCTTACTGTCCAGAGCCGGCCGGTGTGCAAATACCGGTTAGTATTAACTCTCTTTCGTGCATTCAACAAGACAAGACAAATAACAACCAGATTTTTGCTAGTTTTAATGGTACCAATATTTCAACTTTAGCTCCAAATATTATTAATTGTACAGCATCAAATGTTAATTCCACTAATCCTATTGTGCTTGAAAGAAGTAATAATAGAATTATTTCCAAACTAGTCTCTTCGCAAAACGGACATGTATTTTGGAATACATCTCCTCCAGCTTCCGACTTGATTGATTTGCAGAATGATCCATTATCGGCTGACGATTTCGCAACTGTCTGTTCTGCAGCTCAGCGTGTGCGTGAATCTCCGGACAGCGTCGTGTATAGTGCTGTCAGACTACCTAACTTCTCAGCGTCAGTTTGTTCGACTAGCTCATCTTCCGCTTTATCAGGTTCTAATGCTGCTCCAGCTACAAATCTTTCATGTTCACCCTGTTCATTTGAATTTACAGGTGGTCATCACCATAACTTGCATAGGTCAAATAATCATAATTCTCAATCATTTACTATTTCATCGTCAAGAAAAGGTTTACAAAATCAGATACCCGCAGTTTCGACGTCAAACATGATCAGAACAATAGCGTTTGATAAATCGTTCGGGGAAAATTCAGCCACATTCTTGCGGGACTGTCAGAAAAAGAACAATTGTTTATCTGTGTCCGCTTCATCTGGTAAGCAGAATTTTTTGTAGGCCTCGCCTTTAAATGTTTTTTATACCTCTTTTCTTTATTACCTTAATTAATCAGTTGTGAAATTATTTGATTTTTTTATTTTACATGTGCCCCTTTTTATTTTATATTCTTACCCGAAAATTCGGTGCCTGTGTTTTTCTTAAAGTTCGAATTGAGATCTTCCTTAATTTATAGAAAATGCTGGCTTGTATTTATTAACTCATCACGTAGAATTATAAAGTAAGATAAATGGATACTTATATCATACGCAATGTGAATTCCAGTTATTTTGTGGCCTGGCAAGCAAAGTTTGAAATCGGCCTCCTCAGATTGTCCGAACCAACACAGTCGACATTCCTTAACGGAGTTCCAAGGTGATTGGACATCAAAGGGCGGCCATATAAAATAATCGGTTCATAAATTTTGCTTTTGGTTAATGCTTCTTGATGCTCAGCTGAATATGACCTAGACTAAACCGAGCGAATACATCGATTACCAAAGCTGTTCAGGCACAGTTAGCTATATTGTAATATCTTCCAAGTCTCCGTAGCATAAACAGGACTGTCAGTATACTTGTCTAGATTACCTTGGACTTTGTGCTTATTGAAGGAGAAGGGGGATTCTAAAGTGGTTTGCTCATTTTTAAAGACTGCAGTTGCAATGTTAATACACCTGGAAATCTGGGTGTCTTACTGCCAATCATCAGGGATTTCGTAAACGTATAATCTCTGGTGGCACAAGGTAACCACTTGGCAGCATAGAACAGTCATTGAGCATATATTTTAACAGAATGGAAGTCGTATAATATCATTAAAAGAAAACTTATCTTAAATTTTTCTATTTATGATATGTGCATTTTGTTGTCTATAAAGCTTTAGCAAAAGAATAGATATGCTCAATAAACTTTATTAGTTTTAAGGTGCAGTTTTTTTAGTCTATAATCCTGCAATGTCCCGTAGCCATGGAAATTCCGGCCTGACGACCGGCGGACACAAGCTAGTCAGCCTAGGATTGGTAGCACGAACCTTACTGGGTCTAAAGGGACACAGCCATCATACCGTTTCATATGGAGCCTCGAATTTGGTCTAACTGCGCAGTAAATTTTATTGGTAAATGTGTAGTAATGGAATGAGAGCAAGCGTGCTGTATGCAAAAAGCAAGTTTTGGCTAATGAAGGAAACTTTGGCTACTGGCATCTGGACAGATAGTGCTCATCAGCCTTGGTTGGCAGACTATCTAAGAGAAGAAAAACTCAGAATACAAACCACCCTCACTAAGAATTAGCGAACTAGTGTTTTTTACAGTCTACAATACGAATTACAATGATTACATACTGCATCAGCCGTCGTGCAGTATGAAAGTGGTCGCCTTATCTGCTGAGCCGTGTCGGGTGGATAAGCGAAATCGGGCTTCTACAGGCAACTTTATCTCCGATTCTGTTATGTTTTAACATAAGCGCATTTAATGTGCGACCATTAAAACAGCTTGTAAAACAAGAAGCTCTTGCACTACGTTGGATAAATTAGAGATCGACGTATGTTGCATATCTGAAACCAGAATACAGGATCCTACGTGCTTTACAGGACTGGTTGCACCATCTATATCTACGCGTTATTGGCTTCGAAAACCAGGTTCCACGGAGTTTTCTCAAGTCGGTAAATGGAGCGTTGGTATTGTTCTTAGCGCACGAGCTGAAGCTTTATTTAGTGGACCTCTTTAAACAGTCGACTTTATGCGGCACTTTAAAATAAATATAATAAAATCAATGCCAAAGGCCGTAATCAACATTGCTTTTTCGATGTACCTGCATATGCTCCTGCTGATTGCAGCACAGACGAAAACAAAGGCGCTTTTTACTCTGAACTAAGCTCCTTACTAAGGAGAGCATGATATTCAGAAATAGTCTTGGTTATAGTTGACATGAATGCTCAAATCGAGTGTTTAAGTAACGCAGAATTTCATTTCGGTGAAATATGTACTTTAAGCTCGACGCGCAAAGATAATGGTGAACGAATTTTAGATAACTGTGCGGAACATAGATTATATTTAATAAGTAAAAACTTCAGACGTAGTGCTAGACATTGCGCCACATGGCGTCCTCCAGCTCCCGAGCAACGGTGGACTCAATAAGTTCATGTAACAATTAGTTATAGATGGCGTGGGTGCATCCAGGATTGTTGGTCTTTTTTTAACAATTATTTCGACTCGGAGCATGCGCTTGTCCGTTGTAGATTTGTACTGAAATTTTCAGAGAAAATAAATAAGAATAAACCCCAAATAGATGTAAGCAAACTCCTTTACGTTGGTCCAAGATAGGTTCCACTATGTACAATGCAGTTACTACTGTATATGGCATTACAGACCCCAGTAGAAATAATCATTGACTGTGTAAAATATATGAAGATACTCGAAACAAGGAACTAAATTCCACCTGGCTCGGTTCATAATAATACTCGTCGCAATGTAAGACGCCAACTTAAGCGCAGTCTAAAAGTCGATCTCGAATCATTTTGGACCAGCAAGGATGAAGAAATGAAAGAAACTTTCGCGTCAGGTAATAGATGCTGTTTGTTCCAACTTATTTGCACACCAGGTCCGACAAAGTTTAGCTGTGCTGAAACTATATGTGATAGTGATAACCCTGTAAATACCGGATGCAATCCTATCTCTTAAACGTCGCAAAGCCGCAGGACTTCATAGTTTGCTTGTGGGATTATTTAAGGATGGTGGCGATATAAGTTCGGGAGCGTTGATTAAACTTTTTCGTACTATAAGGAATTGGGAGACCGAAACATTTGATTATAATGAGTAGATCATCATTCCTATCTTCGAAAAAGGCAAGCATAATTCATGCGATAACCATCGAGGCATGAGCTTAACTCCCGTCATGCTTAGGTTGTTTGCTTCGATTATCCTACATCGTCCTTGCTCTTCACGTGAATCACACACTAGAGAAGAACAGACCGGATTCCACTCACGAAGATGTTGTATAGATAATATTTGTACGTTAATGCAAGTTCACCGCCACACAATTGCCGCCTTTCTAGACTTCAAGGGTGCATTTGATTCTGTGGATCGAAAATGTTTTAGTCCATATTCTGTCGAAAAGTGGTGTACTTAAAAAAATTTGTTTACATTATACGCGCTCTCTACACAAATACTTCTGGTCTACAACGAATTAACGTTTAACTTTACAACCAGCAGAAGTGTTCGTCAAGGCTGGCCACTTTCTCCCTTTTTGTTTCATTTTGTAATTGATGCTATTAGGAACAACACCCTTTCACGCATTCAGGACGCAGGCGTTGAAATTCTCCCGGGCGGTATACTAGTCGAGCTTGACTATGCGAACGATATCGTACTATCATTCGACAATCGATATTCTGTTCAGGCCACCTTGAATTATTTATCAGATGTTCTGTCTCTCGGTATAAAATTCGCAACCTCTAAATGCAAGATATCTTTACAGGATCACGCACCACTCACTCCAACTCTGAGACTATAGAAGGAAGAACTAGACATAGTCGACAGGTTTACATATCTTGGGAGCTCTATCAATAAATTAGGCAATATGTCTGACGAGGTGAGAATAAGAATCGCCCTAAGGTTGACTTGGCCATAATGGTGTTGTGTAGAGGTTTAGTTTGCCTTACCTCTGGGAGTTACCTTGATAGATATACTCGTAGTAACTAGGTTCTCTCTGTCTCTCTCTCCCTCGTAAATCTCATTAAATTTATTTGACTAAATTATTATTTTTGCCGTTACCTATATATTATTTTCGCTTCTTATGGCTATACGACAGTGAAACATTAGTCACTTTTGGATTTGTACGGCTGTGCATGACGATGATGATGATGATAATTAATTTCTATTGGAGCATTTCAAATTATGCTTTATATAATTATGAATTCCTTTTCTTCATTAATGACCAAGATTACTTCTTTTGCCACTGTAATCTCTGCTTGCTTATATATGTTAACAATTGTCAAGTATATTGCTTGTGTATTGAATGTTTTCCCTTATGTTGAAAATACATTTACTCTATGAAGATGGGCTTATTGTTCACATAAGAAACAAATTATCCGCGTAAAGAATTCCTTGGTTACATTTTAAGGACTTGTTGATTAGGAATATAACATTGAAAGTAATGGGTCACGTGATGAGTCTTGTTTACGCACGCATTAATTGTTTTTGCTTGTTTATTTTGAGTGTTTAAATTTGACTAGTAGGCATTTACACCTGAATCCTTGATTTTATTTATTTACACACTAACTACTACTACTTCTTCTAATGCTACGACCAAACAGTATTACATTAGCATTTAACAACTGATTCTTCATGGCCGCATAACTAAGATATGCATTGATATATGTGGCAAACATTATACATTAAGTGACATTGGAAATCCGAGGTAGATGAGCGCGTTGATTTCTGTCATAAATGCGTCTCTACAAAAGTATCAGCTTCGGATCAAACGGGTCATGTTAACTGCTTTTGTCTCGTTTGGTTTAAAACAGTACCGAATTGTCACTTTTCTAGCAAAGTTAAGGTTTATATGATTCCTGTCTTCATCTTCCCCTAAAAGTATGACGTTACTAGCTTACTTATGATCAGTTAGTTGGCTCCTGTCATAGATATCAACTTTGTAGTGCGTTGTGGAAACCCTGGAAAAATGGCTTCCAGGCTATAGCAATGATGTTGACATACTTTTAAAATTTTGTTGTAAGTGAGATTAGACTTTAACGACATCCGACAGCGAAACATACATACTTTATCATTGAAACCCGTTTGCATACCTTTGTTACACGCATTAATTATCAAAATATTTAACCTAAGGTTGGTAGAAGTTAATTTAGTCAATTGCGTCTCTATTATGTAACACACACAAATCTGTTATAACGAGTTTTTATGTATTTTTTGTGTAAACTCGCTTTATAAAAACCACTTTGACCTCTGAAATTATAACCGTGGTGCACGTACGCTGTTAGCTTTTCATACTATGTTAAAGTTGTCAAGTCAGCTATATAGCGAACTCTAGCTAATAATAAGTAACCGAGTTATCTTTTACAGTTCACATATAACCATTACGTAAACAGTAAATACGATTTTATTAGTAAATCCTACGTTGCACAGTATAGACTAGTTCGCATTATCCGCTGCATTTTAAAATTTATGACATTGATAAAACGTAGACTAGCTGATTTTAAACATATAAAGCATAAACGGTGAAAACAAGAAAGTATTCAAGGAAAATCAATTAACGGTTATGACAATAGAGCGAGTAATAAGGAAATTCTATTATGTTTCTGTACGTGTAAAGCAGGAGGAACCTCAAGATTACCGTGGGACCTTTGTAATAACAAATTTAAAATTGAGTGGAAAAATAATAAGCTTAGTAGTGAAATATAATGTTAGAATTGCACTGAAAAAACACCCAACTTATACAGTAGATGGAAATAATAGAACCTTTGAACACCTCATCGGTGTATGGAATGGCTTAAAAAGTTTTTAATCTGACGTATGTTGTGGAAACGGTGCGACCAATTATGGCTTGTAGAGGAGAACAAAAAAACAGCCCCTAAATATGGTTACACTCAGAAATCTGGCGATCAGATAGATTGTGTTGGCTATTAACGTATCTACATGTGTAAACACATTAGTTTTACCAGGTAAATAGGAGAGGCAATTAAAATAATATTGAGGAATTTTATCATGAATGTAACTTGAATCGAAAAATCGCATATGTTGAACATAAACATCAGCTCCAATTTCCAATTTTCTAATTCCAAGTTGTATGCGGATGAGTTCCGAAAAATTTACTTCAATAAAAATCATTACATATAACCAAGTTTCGGAGTCTTCTTTTCTACCACGGGCCATTTTATGCTGAGTTAGCGGCAGTGTGTTACGTGGTGCCGTTTCCGTTGATAAGTAACGTTGCACATCGTAAGATTTCTTATTCTGGAAATTGAACTGGCAATCGATGGACGTAAGGTAGTGAACCTTGTCGCTATCTCATTATTGTTGTTTCCGCGTAAAACAAATCTAATATTGCTCTCCTATTAGCGGTTTATTTGTTTACGTCAGTTCCTATGTGTGCGTGTGTATTCTATGCAACTGGCTGTCGCTGACCACCGCGGATCTGCTGTTTAGGAGGTGTATTGTAATTAGAAGTAATGTCGCATCTGCTCGCAGGTAATATGGGTTTTACTCAGGGTGTCGTTTACTCAGCTTTGATGACGGCCATTGTTAAGTTTTGTAAAGCTTTGTCTTTTTTCCAGAAGAAAAAGCATGTTAGGTAGAGCGCCAAACTTGGTGAAGTCGAGCGGCATGAAGACGATTGCCTCATCCAGTTGCCAACTCAGTAATTAATTCGTTAGCTTTGATATACATTGCTTAGTTCGTGAAATGGTATTTAAAGAATGTCGCACTTCTTTGAACTTAGTCTGTATAATTTCGCATACACTTTCTGAAGTCTAGCACAAAAAGATCCAAGACTCGCCGTTCGAATTATGAATATTAACTTCATTGGAAATTCTATTTGGTCTGCCACCAAACGATCTACAAACTCCTGAGCATCCGTGCATATATTAAAGGCCTCCAAGGCAAAATTTGCTCTCACACAAATACTTCATATATGGCGAATCTCAACCGTGGCCTTTCAAAATCAAGTTGTGTAAGCATATGCCTAAATCCAATGAGGCAGGAAATAATTGGTAGAGTTACACGTAACCACAGGTCGAGATTCGTTTTGTGCTACCACTTTGGCTTCGCTGCTATTATTACATCCGCCAAAATGAGTTTGGTCTCTTCTGTGGATTATATCAATGTTCATAAAACGTGTCATCTGGAAGATCTTGAGTATTTCCTTATTCTCGACTAAAGTTGTTATTTACACAGCCATTTTCCTAACCGGCTCATCGGTTGAATATTCAGAATTCATTTTACAACCTGTGATCAAGTTTATTAATTGTGCACAAATCAGTGAGGCTATGTCCACGTAATGTGAACAACTTATATATTATGGTTTATTTATCGTTATTTTCCAATGATTGGATGCAAAATTATGCAATTGCTTCAGTCATTTGCCGCTTCAATCTCTCACTCCATCTTTTTAATTTTCTGTTATTGAAATTGACAATAAAACAGCCACTTGCGCGTCCTCTGCGAAAAAATATATACATGCATAAATGTAAATATATATCTCTCACACATTGAATTACAGAAGATCTTAAGCTAATAAGGCCGAGTTAACTGGGCCTAACCACCTGACCTTGTTTTCTGCTAGACACCAACAGATATTTCCCCATTTGTCACTTTGTTAGTGAGCGTACGATGTGGTGTGATCACATGACCGATATTGTGAATAATAGTATCCGACCGCTAGGCTGTCGGCCTACTCTTGCGGTTCCAACGATCAGCCAGATTTGGTTCGGGAGCCTTGCGAGCAGGATGCATAATTGGCCTTCTAAAACTGTGTCCTAATCGACATTGTATAGTAAGGCTCGGTGATGATAGTACATCAAATAGTAACCGAATAGAACTCTTTGGATTGTGAAATTTTGCTTCTGAGTAATGCATCCAGATGCTTAGCTGGCAATAACCTCAACTACATCGAGCGATTATATTGATTTTCAATGCGGTTCATGCGTTGGATTATGTTATGGTTCTTCTTCTAGCTCTCAGAATTATAACGGCGCCCTAACAGTGTAATTAAGTTATGTATTTTAAATTGGTGATTAGATATATAGACTGACGATTCCAGAGTTGCATAATTTGCGAGAGAAATTTTTGGAAATGTTAACACAGACTATTTGGTGTATTGAAGATCAGGAAGCCGCCATAACTCTCGATCTCTATTCTATGGAGTGTGGTGACGACTTCAGCATATACTGCATCGTTAGTACAATTTATTATGATCGGAGAAAATTCATAGGTCGAACACCTGATTCGATCGCAAAATGTACGGTATGATCCTTACTAGCAGGGATCTAAGCCTATAAATCATGATTATATGTCTGAAACAGGCGATCTACTGCCTGTATTCCACAATTATAGCTCACCATGACATTTTGTGCGACACAGTAAAATGCGATTAAATAATCTAGAAAAGCAACAATTATGGACCGCAGGTACTAGTGAAAAAACACAGGAGTGCGGCCGTGTGCACGAATGTGGCCCAAAAATTAAATTCCATGTTGAAAATCTTGCCTTGTCTGACCAAACTTGTGTCTCTCAACCTTCACAAGTCCTTCTGAAATTAACTGCATTGAGATCCTTTGATGTAACACACAGCAAACTGACACCGCGCTATTTGTCAAGTGCTGGTGTCACCTTTTTATTGATGGGCACCTAACGGTACTTCTTTGATTTTAAATGAATTTCACCATCAGAATCGCGACAATGAGTTTGTGGTGATTATTCTGCACGAACAAAAGTCTGCAATTATCCGCACGAAAGGATTGCAAATATTAAATTAGGTCTGGCTATTATATGACATTACAAATTAGCTTCTTTTTAATACATTTTAAGATTGCTTGCATTATCATTCTTCACATGGTCATGCTTCATTTATTTTTACTTTATTCTATCCAATTGAGTGTCTTTATTTCTTGAAATAAGTATTCACAAACTTACAATGTTAATTATCATCTTTTATTACTATATTACCGGGGTCTTTGGTACAGGAGCTATTTCTTATATGACCGGTCGCAGATCTCTTTTCTATTGTGGGTGGGGCTTAACTACACAAATCAATGAAGTTGTGTTGTTGCGAGTTTACCTACATGTTCTGCTGGTGGCGCTGTAAGCCATTTATATGTGTAGGAGATATATGCAAATTTATGAGCAACGTCGCTAGCAACAGTATATCTTTTTTTATCTAGAGAAGAACACTCACCAAAATGTGCTGAGTGTACTGTTATTTCTTCATTAGTTCACATGCATCAACTTTTCCGTTGATTGCTCGGTCTTTATGATGTATGAATTAGAAGCTCATATTATTTGTGTTCAGAAGACTAGAAATAAATTGACACACAAGAAAGGCGATTCTTCTACCTACCCAATTAGATATTGTGTACTCATTCTGACATTCAGTGTTTCATCAAAAAGCTTTTATTTCCCTGTGAGTTATAAACTCTGGAATTCGTTGCACTCTGTTTAGTGATGACAATTTTGGTTTACGCATTGTATACGTGTATGTGACGACTAAAAAAATTAACAAATAATACTATTTATTGACTTTGAAAGAAACATGTTGCGCGGCTGGAATAGATTAATTATCTTATCCTTGTTTGGCTCAACAAGGTGTTTGCATCCACTGTCTTCAATTTGACTCCGAATATTTCGACTTCCGATTTCGAAAGCCTTTTTCAACGGAAAGCACGCCTCACTTGACATATTGATTTGTCAAATTGTTTGAAAAAGGCTTCCGAAACCGGAAGTCGAATTGTTCGGAGTCAAATTGAAGACAGTAGATTTATTGACTTACCATGTCTGTCGACCATAGCTGAATGATGCGCACTTGGTATTGCACGATGTATTATGCCCATTGGTACGTGAGGTATACGCGGTATTATAGATTTGTAAACATAGCATACAGTGTGCATCATTTACTCATAGTCGACAGACAAGCTAAGTGAACGTGTGATGGACACACTACGCAATCTTTTAAATATCACATACGCATGGATTCTTCGAAAAATTATCTGACTTCAGGGGAGTCGGTGCTGTAGGCTGATGAGTGCTTACCGAAAAGAATTGTTAAAACAACATCTTGTTGATATATCTAACTATTATACATAAGACGGTTGTTATGAACTATATGTTTGAGAAGCATCCGTGACACCTTGCCGAACTGTATAGAATTTTGCTTCTTGAAAAGGTGGTGGTTACGCGTTATCGTACACAGGCTTACCACATTCTCGTAAGTAGACAATGTTTTTCCTGTGTATATGACTCGAAAACTTGTCATGGATAACGCGTGAGCTTAATAAATGAAAAACGTAGTATTTTGACTACGAAGCACCTTTTAAATTCAGATCCAACGATCTCTGTTATTTCGCACGAAATTCCGTGTATTGAACACAGAAATCATTGCAGCTCGTATTTTAAAGTACATTATTTCGGTATGGATTAATGCAAAAATTGTATTATCTTTATTCAGGGTGAACATTGTGTCATATTTCGACGCGCATCGAATTCGTCATAATTGTTTTTATTCTAAGCGATCTGCACGGAAGTGTGCCTCGGCATACCTCAAGTCAAAACAGTAAAGTCACGGATTCATTTAGATGTCTTACCCTCTTGTGCGTTTATTCAAACGTAGAACAGCTATTAGAAAAAAAAACTCGTTAAGAAACACCTTTATAATATCTGTCAAATAACATTATTTTGCAAATTGTAGAAATGCATAGGCCAAATTGGACTGGGGACAAAGAAAAAATATTTGCGAGAAACTTTCTAGTTATGCACGTAAAGCCGGTTTATTCCTAAATGAGATTCAACCTAATAATGTGAAGCTCATTTTGCAAGACAAGAACCAGTTAACATTCAGCGAAACCAATAAATCGGTGGCGCTTCTGTCCCAACAGCCGATAGTGTATCCTGCAGCAACTGATATTTTATAACGATAGAGCTTTAAAAAATGTCTATTCTTTAAAAAAGTATTTTGAATGTATGTTTTGAATCTCTGCCAACACTCATTACCTCCCACGAGAAATAACTGTCAGGATTAGAATAGAATAGAATAGAATATAGTATAATATAATAGAATTGAATAGAATGGGACAGTATAGAATAGAATAGAGTAGAATAGAACGGAATAGAGCATAGCAGAATAGAATACAATCGATCGATTTCCTCGTTATTGAGCCCTCATCTATTGTAACCAATATTTAACATGGCTAGAAATCAAGAATCCACCTGTAGGAAAGACTGACCACAACGAAAGTTGACGTAATACTGAAAATTGCATTCAAAGCTTAGCCTTCGTGGCATTAGAATGTGTTGCGTGACTATAAATATTATGTAGTGTTTGATTTCCATTTGCGGTGATAAGTAATTTAAATCAGAGTTTGATCTTTATATATACACCAATCACATATTATATATATATATATATATCAATATAAACGAAACATTGTGCAATGTAGTGGACCGTTTTCGTCTCTATTAGAAACTGTTTAAGTATCGTCCAGAATTTGCTGCGGGTGAGATTCGAAACTGGGCTCGTCTGCTTCAGAATTTTCGATACTAACCATAGACCACCCTGCTGCACGCTACACTCTATTTTCTTTTATATACTAATAAATGTATTTTGCATTAGCCTTTCCATCGGTTGAAACTTATATGGCATCTACTGGCCACCCCAAATCTGTCATTATCGAAAAGCGCCACGCTCTACTCCAATTGAAGGAAAGGCTAAGCAAAATACATTGGTTATTTTGTAGTCGAAAATAAGGAAAGTACTTGAACAACGGCATGTACTGCGCCGTCACCCGATAGCCGTCTTTAAATCGTGCATTTGACTCATTGGATAGCTATCTTCTATTCGATATTCTTTCGAAAAGTAGTATGCCCACTTAATTTGTAAATATTACAAACGCCGTTTATACAAGCACTTTGGTCACGTTTTGCGTATAACTTCCATTCGTTTGCCCAGTGGAGTTTTATTATCTCTCACAGCGCCAGATTGGCGTAAAAAATAAGGTGGATAGATTTGGACATGGCAGAAGCAGCTGAAGTCAACTACATTAACATTAGGCAGTACAGGACCCGCTCGTCTACCAGGATGGCGTCCACGTGTGCCTCGTATTCCGTAGTTCGAAACCCTGTGCGATATCGCATTGTGTCTAAGTTAGTGGCGATCTTATTGAAGATTTTTAATAGAATTATCTTCGTAACTTTCTTTTTTAGTTGATAAAAATTACCAGCGAGGATTTGTCGCTATGACGCGATGCATTAAATATCGCATGGAAGATATATTTATGATGTTGCTATGCTTTAAAACTGGCCTCGCATTAATGGTGTTGTGTAGAGGCCTATTTTGTTTTTTTCTGTGTGTTTTCTAGGTAAATATACTTATATTTTCTAGATCCTTCTCCACATAATTCACTCTCCCTTGGCAATTTTTTGTCTAAATTATTATTTTTATAAATTATCCTTACTTCAACTTTTCTTATTTGTTATTTTATTGCATAATTTTATTTTGTTTTATATTTTTTCCCTAATGGTTATACTGCAGTTACGATCAGCTTTCGTACTGTTGTCTGGATGATTACGATGATTTTATTCCAAAAAATAGCATTCATACAATTGGATTAATGCTTCCTAGTTAATGAAGCGTATAAATTTATGGAATGACCTTTCTCAGGAAACGGAATTGCGTGCAATAAGGGTTTCAATGATCGAGGTTGGAGAAAATGTTTCGTTTCTGGGCATTTTTCTATTATTTATTAGACTAAACACAGTCAAGCTGATTGTTGCCTCGTGTAAGTAAATATAAAAAAAATTTCATATGTTATCAGCTAAAGGAAACTAGAAGCGAATGATTCTCTGACGTTAATTTACACAAACTAGCGTTGAAGGGGGTAGTGCTACCTACGGTTATTCAATGGATAGAAAGTTAACTGAAGGAGCTTGCAAAAGGAAAGCCTCTCGTGAGTCATAAATGGTAGAAAGATTTAGTAGATAATGAAGGCCACAAAAAATATTATCAATAATTCGATATTGTCTGCTGGAAACCAACTATTTCAAGTCTCAGAGATTTGCATTTTTTGACACTCTGGCATACATGAAGACCTAGCTAATGTATTGGTTCCGCGTCCACGCTGGAAACTGTTTATGAACGGGAATCTCTCAAAGTGAGTAGGGCCATAGTAACAGACTTACGTCGAGCTGTAATTGATCAAAATCAGCTTTTTTGTTACTTTTAACGATAGAGCTTTTATAATAGTCAATTGGTGAATTTAAATAACTTATTTTAAAACGTCTGTGTCATTTACGAAGATAGAGGCTGGGATTTATGCAACTAATCTTCGTTTCCCTTCTATTGTTAACTTTTTGAAATTATTTTCATTAAATTCGAATCTCTGTTTCCTTTCGCCTCTTAGTGTAGACTAATTTTAATCTTTATCTTTGTAGGCTTGAACTATGCTCAGTTGGATTTGCCAGAGTCTGAAAATGAATCTGATTTGCATAGTCAAACAAAAACCGTCACACCGTCAAAATCAACCGCTTTGTTTTGTGCCAGCGCTATGCCGCGAAAAGTTTCTACTCCAAGTTTGAGTCGGGCACAGAACAATCCGCTGCAATCGCAATTAACAAATTTGACAGATGTAGTGGTCTCTACACATGGTAAGACTTGCAGCTGGACGGTTTTTCTGATATGTTAATAATTATGAGCTTGCGATTCGATGAATTTTGGTTCGTATGTTTGTGGGTTCCAGAAGGGCTAAAATTGAAGGAGTTTAGTCCCAATTTGTTCAAATATGTTGTCAATAGTCTTCGGTGGAACGGTTGCACGAGCATCTAGTGGTGGGAGTTTTTGTGGTAAATGTTGTTCTGATTTTGCATACACTGAATATACTGTACTATCAGCAAAAATATCATTATTGCTTCTGGATATGCTTAACAGTTCTAAAACTTCGTTTCCTTTCGCGATTTGAAACTGGATGTGTAAGACCGGTCATCATGATCGACTTCGAATCTTAAGCTGATTATTACGCTTCTTTGCCGTGGTGGTTGCACGACTTGGCTTCTACCTAGATTTATTGACTTTTAGCACCTGCGTTAAGCAAGTTTCGCAAGCTTCTGGAACAGACTGTTTACTCCTTAATACCTCAAAGCGGAAGTTATGCCGATCTTGACACGGGTGGAAGTTCTATGTCGCTGATGCACGGAAGATATCATTCGTCTATTGTTACTAACCATGCAGCTGTATAAACATTTCCTTGACTCTGTATTATTAAAGTCACTAATAAAAAAGCAGCAGAGTGTATTGTTTAAGCGCAATTCAACGAATTGAATTATTTTGCGCAGTCGATTTTCAATTGTAATCCTATTGTTATTCTTAATTTACTAATATCTATTTTTTTATAAAATATGTTCGCTTTATTTTTCAATCTCCGACTTTTGCGTCTATCTCTAAAAGACTTTTCTTTATGACAAATTTTCAGATTAATTACCTTTTCCTTGTGGTGCGACACAAGGTGTTTGCATTCACTGTCTACCTGATTATCCTAGATATTTTCTTTAGATTATGTTATATTTAGAAATAGAATTTATCTCTTCCTAGCATAACGGGCAATTACTTTTCATTTGTATAGCTGAATATAGCCAACTAAATTTGACTTCGTTTTCATAATTTTGACAGATAAAAACAACCAATTTATAATTAACTACATTTCTTTGTCCTCTAGGAACTGATTTTGCATCAACATCATTTTCTTCGCCGCCACAGTCAACATTTACAACCTCAAGAATAACACTAATGGAAAATCAATCATTTAGGTCACTTCCCTCCAGCAGCATACTTCCACTGGCTCCGAATTGCTCGACTAAAACATCATTCAACGCTGCATCTTCTAACTATTCTACTTCTATAGATGAAGAAACCCATCAAATAAATCAACTAGGAACTACTGATATTTCCTCTTGTCGGAACGAATCTGTTGCAAACATTATAAGTACAACTTCTACAAACATTTGCAATATCAGCACTACTACTACTACTAACATAATGTCTACTGTTGGTTCTCTGGTTAGCGATTCAACTAGAAATGTAGTACATGATTCAGATTTGTCAACTGTCTTCAGCTGTCTATCACGTAACCCAACCGGTGCCACTTCCCGGTCTGACGTTGATTTTACTGGCAATGAAGCCAATTGTGAAAGGATGAGAGGTCGAAGTATAACAACTAGGTGTGGTTGTTGTGCAAGCGCCAATCGAGCTAGCAGTGTTGATGCAGTGCGACAAAATCGGCAACGAAGTCAAGGGCGACATCGGCATCCACTTCACCATCACCAGCAGCCACAAAAACAGCGGCTTAAGATAAAAAGTTTACAACGGCGAAGTTTCACAACGCTTACACCAGCTGGACTACTTGAAAAGGTAAAAATGCATGACTAAAAATAATTCGATATCTCGAAGATATAACAGTTCGCGAGCTGTCCGCAATCGGGCGGTAGCCAGTCACAGTCGCAGTGTTTTAATAACCTTTATGATACTAGAGAAGATGTTATATATCGTTAAATCTAATTTAGATACTCCGTCATTTCTTGCGATACCCGTCATCTTCTGGCGTTCCAACGTGCTCTAGACCTAGGAAAAGTATCGATAAAAGAGAATCCTAGGGTTGTGCCTTTTTTAAGAGAATAACTCGCGCTCTCATACGCATAGCCGTCTTTGTTGATCCGTGAGTGATCAAATGGAGAATTCCTGATTTGTCATTTTGCTCCAGGTTTCATTAGGGCCCGATGTGAAGTTTATTCTGATGTTTAAATTTGATTCCACAGTTTGCTTGTGCGGGACAATTGGTAGCACTCGTAGTTCGATAAAATCTTGATTCCTTTACATTTTCAGGTGCACAGATTGAGATTGTCAATGATTGATGGGTTCTCACATGCCCCGGCATTCTACACCCGTCCATCAGCTGCTTGTCTGAAATGACGGAACCAGATTTTCTGAATTTGTAAACTTTCGGGAATTTATTTCCAGTCTCATCTTCAGAGTTTGTACCATTCTCACAGGAAAAAAAGCAACTTATGGCAAATTCGGATTTTTGTTTGCGTTTACATGTTTGTATGTATTTATGTTTATCTGGTGTTTCGTGTGGTTTGACAAAAATGAAAATCACATCTCTCTAAGTAGATATTTGCTCCTAATTTAAACAGAATTTTCCAACTTCACTTGAACTGTTATCACTAATTTGTTTATCTTATTGTATTCTATTTTAAATTAATGCTAGTTACTCGATGGATAGACGACTATATGCTTTTTATGATTATTTCTATTACCACCCGAACAATACAACATTTGTTAACGGTTACCTATATTACATTTCTCCCAATGTATAATACTGCGCAAAATTATTACATGCTTATGAAGACAATTGAATGAGTCCATTTTATTCATGTCTTTCTTACTCCGACTATTGTGTCAGTTTATTGTTAATGCTAAAATTCTAAGTATCATATTTAAAAATGTCTTTAATTTCTCAACTGAGAATAGTATTAAAGAGCATATAAATATTATGTGCTAAATTGAGTTATTTCATGTTTAATACCAAATGCAATAAGTATATCCTAAATCAGTTTTGTCAATGTTTATTGTGTCTATATATATATATATATATATATATATATATATATATATATAGAGCGGATAGAAAAACCGGAAGTCTGTAAGAACGGCGCACCTATGAATTAGTTTACACCGTTTGCTCATGCTGGAATTGGTATGCACTTATTGTCTTATTAGAAAATAATATCTCTTTTTGTACCATGCATGATACATACACTGTTACGGAGGAATTCGTTCAATCATTTGGAATAATATTCCTTTAGTTAAACTACTTTGTATGATCAGGTTTATTAAGACCCTTGATTGTTATCATTCTCTTATGATGGTTAATTTAATTAACACTTTAACTTATTTACACATTGAACATCCATTACTTCGGTTTATTCCCTCAGTTAGTGTATTTCTTACATGAGATCTTCTAGTATTAAGGAGATACACTCATCCCTATGTTGTAATAAGACGAATAGCGATGCGGGCTACGCTTCGCTCCTGCCGATATTGGCTGGGACAACTTACAATGCTGCATGGTAAAGATGTACACTGTCGAGGAGATCTAGATTATCGATTTTGCATATTTTGATACTCAAATATCCGTAGGCTATAACCAATGTGAAAGTTAATTTTTGGAGATGTGCGTGCCAACTGGACCACAGCTGCATATGTATGGATTAGTTTATGTTGAAAAATCAATGTTACCTTTTTTAGTTGCGACTCCGTAATCTTGCCAACGAGGAAATTAGATATGAATAAATTAGTTTAAAAATAAATTATTACGCGGGTGGTGGTAACAATTCTTTAAATCAAGTTTGCGAGCTTGAAGTAAACACCAATCCAATTGTATTTAGCCAGTCGTCGAACAACATAGCAAAACTACCGCCAATCGCGCGCACTGACGCGTTTCGACCTTCCATGATCATCATGAGAGTACAACGGCAAACTGACTAGCGAGGATCAAACCGCATTGCATATATATATATATATATATATAGGCTCGTCGAGATATGCGGCTCTCACCACTATAGGTCTCGCATACATTGTACTTGACTGTAAATTTCGGCTGCACAATTTTTATGCAGTCACGGACATACGGCGCCTAATTGAAGGTCAGTCTTCCTGGGCTACGTTATTGCCAGGAGCCATATAGCTAAAAATTAAGACTTCCGCCGAGCATTAAAAACGTTGCCGATACATTTGACTTTAGCCTTCCGATAGTCATTTGAAATTTCTATGGTTAAGGGCCATATGTATACGATAAATGTTGAGTCTATATAGATTAAATTGCCACGCATCTTCTAAACTGGAATAGTTTACATTTTAATTGAAAATAAATGGTGATTTTATGCGCTGTGAATGGATATATAAAAATATATTCGGCTTGTTTTCTTGCTTTTAACATACATTATCATCGGTAAGGAGAATGATGACTCACCTAGATTTGATTTCGAACGCCTCAGTAGTGAGAATTTACGAACCTACCACTCACGCACTAGCCTTGAAGACACCAGACGATCATTTGGTAAAATGACAGTGGACAATGTGACGACCAAGTCTCCTGAAGCGAACCATCGAAAAACCTCTATTCAGTGTCTTCAGCATCATCACATATCACAGGTAAAAGGCAACTACCTTTGGCGGAAATTTCTTAGTTTTACTCACAGTCAATAAACACTGTGAAAATTAACTTTTTGTTGGTTATAAAATCTACAAAAAATCGAAGAATTTTTACTCAATTCACTAAATTCTATTATATTCTATTCTATATTTAAATATGGATTATTCCGTATCCAGTCTCGTGTAAAATTGCTAGTATTCAATTAAACAATCATTTGTCGCAAAGATGGTTGAAAAACTTTCTAAATCAAAATTTCGAACTTGATACCTACACTTATTTTGATCAGTCATATAACATTCGTGTAACGTGTGATTATTTTACTATTGTGCGATTGAGTTAAAATTTAATTTACTATTTTTTTTTAATTCAGCAAACATGGTTTTTGCCTATAAATATTGTGCATATTGTGATAACTATTCCTTAAATCAAGTTTTCGAGCTTGAGATAAAAGCCAGTCCAATAGTATCTAATCAGTAGCACGAACTACCTTCCATTTTGCCCTTTTATGATCATCATCAGAGCATGACTGCAAAAGACCAACACGTAATGCGCCAGTACATGTGACCGGCGGTAGTTTGTCTAGATTCTGCTGGTTGTTAGATACAGTGGGATTGGTGTTTACCTTGAACTCACACACATGATTTTAATAATTGATTTAGATTTTTATGAAAATATATAATTTTATTTAAATCGTAACTTTTAGAAATAACTATATGTAGTGCATGTTTATGCATACATATTTGTATGTTTTTAGCTGTAAGCATTTCCGATCTAAAAAAAACGCCGAACGCTGGCCAGTTTTACTGGCCCCGGGTAGATGAACCTTTCCTGTACTCTCGGAATACAACTGTCACGTCTCATGTGAAGCTTCGGGACTGATGTATTGCATATTTCACATTTAATTAAAATCGGATACCTTGGTTGGAGGGCGCTCGTCAGCTTTGAGTGGTACATAGTAAATTTGAATGTAACCTAATAGGAATGATTTATCTGGTGTTCATTTGCCGCCCTTAGAACCATCGTTAATACTATAAACAATAATTCAATAATGCATGACTCTATATGCATTTTATACCAGATTGACTTATTTGATATGTTGTACAGGCTAAGTAATTGGAAGCGGGTCATCACAGATGAATCCTAGAATCGAACCTTCAGAGTTGATACATTTTTGCCATATTATAGAACTATCAATAACGTTTTAAACTGCAATAAGGGCCTGTAAAGACGGTGTTAATTTTAAACCTTCAACCAGTGGTCAGTTATTGCTTGAAACATATCTCTGCTGTCTTAGAAAGTTGTAAAATTCCATGATCCTATGCACGTGTCTCAATGTTAGGTAGACGGAAGGCTGCTAGCAACACTTTTTTTTGTACCGTAGCAGATAACATTCAAGCACAAAGTGTCGCCTAAACTCAAGCAGAATATTCATTGTCATTTTTCACGCGAGCTGGTCAGTCTTTTACAATCATTGAACTGAGCACGCATTGTATCCATACTCCTTGCCACTAGAAGGAAAGAATTCAAGCATCTGAATGGATTTCATTCTTTCCTAACACGTGGGGTAATTTGATTATTCCATTATCAAAAAGCGAGGAGATTCAGATCAGGTGCAGTTTTGCCTTTTGTTTATCCATTGTTGCGTAGAGAGCCTTACTTTACTTGTGGGTCAGGCTAGTTTCCAGGTCGTTAACCTGGTTCTGAGAGTTATAAAACGTGTACACGCCAAATGTCAACTGTTTTTCTAGCAATAAACTTGCTGACTTTTTAAAAGACTATCGTTCAGAAAGTTAATGCCAACACATGCAATGTCAATTTGTGTTAAGACTGTGTGAGAAACGCAACCGTAATTAGGTATTATAACGTCATGTATCATATAGAATAATGAAATTTTGTCGTAATTAGATTAGGTGCATTAGAGTGAGCAGGCGATATTTGTCCTGTATAGAATTTGTAAGCACGTATACAACAACTTTTATCCGATGTGCTAATAAAAAGAATTATATCTTTGAAGGGCTATCATATTTTGACATCCTAGAGATTGTCAGTGATTTAAACGTTAAACCAGACCAAGACTGCGCCGGAAACGGAGCTGAAGAAAAAGACTTCTTTGCTGAAAATAGCTATGGCCGTAGCCATAGTAATTCCGGCCTGACGACCGGCGGGCAGAAGGTAGTCAGTCCGGAAATGGTAGCTTGAACCTTGCCGGGTCTAAAAGGGACACAGCCATCATTTCTTTTCATCTGAAGCCTCGAGTTTTGTCTAACTGTGCGGTAACTTTTATTGTTAAATGTGTACTGACGAAATGAGAGCAAGTGTGTCAGACACGAAGGTCAAGTTTCGGCTGCTGAAGGAAACTTTGGCCTTTGGCATCTGGACAGATAGTGCTCATCAGCCTTGGTTGGCAGTCTATCTAAGAGAAGGAAAACTCCGAATAAAAACCATCACTAGGAATTGGCGACCTGGTGTTTTATTTTACAGTCCACATATAACCATGAAACTCTTTTGTGATTATATAGCAGTGAAACATTAGTCACTTTTGGCTTTTGTATAACTCTGCCTGATAATGATCTATGGCAGTGATATCAGGCATTCATATCTTTCACTTAATCGTATGCTAGTTGTAGTGAACTAAAATTTTCACCATTACAAGCAGCATCTTGTCAAAAAGTGTAAAAGCGCAATTCATACAGATGGGATGGTAACATGCCTTTTTAGTAAAATCGACCACATTCTTGTAAGCAGACTACGAATATCCTCTTTTCAGGAATTTAGATTGTCCCACAGTTGTTCTTCTGTCCGCTAAACTTCGATGAAAATTACACCCCATGCGACCGCCTTCGTTCCGTCCAGTTATCCGTGCACAGAAACTTCAAAGAAGCTAATAACCACTGTTGATATCGGGAACACCAACGATAAACATTTGAACTTTTTTTGTTATTTAAACCAATAACAAAACATTTTAACACGTTGCACCTGCTGCGATACTACAATAAGACGTCACCGGGGCTAGTTAGCTTCCAAAGAATTCGGTTGCAATTCTCGTGGCGAAAGATAGGCATTGGCTCAATACTGCTAATTCATTGGAGGCTGTTTCGCAAAGTTTCGACATTTTAGAAGTGGTCATACTGTCGATAGCGTATGGACGCTTCTAGTTTCTGAAGCAAAACCTTTCGACCACTCGAAAGATCTCATCAACCTGCCACATATTGCAAGCGATGTTGTTATCGTTAAAATGATACGCCGATCTTGATACGCGATAGGCATCAAAATTTGTGATTGGGATGAAATGGCAGAGATTTTCAGTCTCATGAGGAACTGCAAAGCCACTTGAATCCATGATCTTATTTCCGAATTATTCAGTTTCGTTGGAATTTATGTTCAGAATAATTTAAGCGATGTTTAATGGCGGTCTACTGGGATAATCCGTCACAATTAAGTGGGAAAGTGTCGTGCGAATCCACAAAAACGGCAACGCAAAATCTCCTGCCAACTGCATTGGTATCAATTTTCTTTTCTGCGTCAAAGCTGGTATTATTTGTTACCTTGAGAGGGATTCATGATCATCATCATCATTCAAATCCACACAATAACCCAAAGTGACTAATGTTGCAGTCATAGAACCATAAGAGGCGAAACAAAAAATATAAATAACGAAAAGAATACTCATTTAGGAACACAAATTATTAGTGATATATGAGAGAGGAGGAGAGAGAGAATACCTAGTTACTATGATTATATTTATCAAGATAACACACACAAGTGAAGCATACTAAATCTCTACACAACGCTGTTATGATCAAGTCAGCTTTAGAGCAAGGCAATATCAGAAATACAGCTTCCTTGCGTGTTTCAAGTCAGATACAAAACCAAAACTCCCAACTAACTTTGTCACACTAAGAAAAGAAATTTACTAAGAAGATTCTACTAGACATCTGCAACAAAATCGCTACTGAGCTTGATTCGATGCTATATTGCGAAGTGATTCTATCCAAGTACTATTATGCGTACGTAAACCCCATCCTGGCAGACGAGCGGGTTCTATACGACCCAATTTGGTTTTAAAATCTGCCCGCCTTGTTTCTTAGGCCAATCAGATGTTGGATGAGAGAACAAAGCTCTACTGGGCAATCGGATTGAGGGCATACGCAAAACGTGACCGAGCCAACGAAGTTGATGGAGCCTTATTTGTTTTTCTAACGACGACCACTTATTGTCAGTTCCAAAAATACGTCTCCGGATGTGAACGTTAGTTAATCTTTGTTGGTAACAAACATGTGCTATACTTCTCAAACAACGATGATCGAATGCCTGTAAGCGTCTCAAATCATCAACTCTAAGAGGCCAAGAATCACTAGCGTATAGTAAGACTGCGCGTACAGATGCATTGTAAACACGACCTTTAAGGCAAAGTGAAATATCCGCCTTTCTCCATAAATGACGAAGGTTCGATAAAGCTACTCTAGCTTTCGCGATCCGTATTCTCACCTCGTCGGACATATTGCCTACGTTATTGATAGAGCTCCCAAGATATGTAAACCTGTCGACTATGTCAAGATCTTCATTCTGCAGTCGCAACGTTGGAGTGAGTGGTGGGTGATCCTGTAACAGTATCTTACATTTAGAGGGTGCGAATTTCATACCGAAAGACGGAACAACGTCTGTTAATCTATTTAAGGTGGTCTGGGCAGCATGCTGATTGTCGAATAATAGTACGATATCGTCCGCATAGTCAAGATCGACTAGTTTATCTCCCGGGAGAACTTCAACTCCAGCGTCCTGAATGTGTGGGAGAGTGTTGTTCATAATAGCATCGATTACAAAATTAAACAAAAATGAGGAAAGTGGACAACCTTGACGAACACCACTGCTGGTTGTAAAGTTATGCGTTAATTCGTTGTAGACCTTAACGTGACCAGAAGTATTTGTGTAGAGCGCTCGTATAATATTAACAAATTTTGTGGGCACACCGCAAACATGTTAACTGAGTCTAGATCTTCATTCTGCAGTCGCATAGTTGGAGTGAGTGGTGGGGTGATCCTATTGAAGTTTCTTACATTTAGAGGGTGCGGGTGTCATACCGAGAGACGGAACAACGTCTGCTAATCTATTCAAGGTGGCCTGAGCAGAATTTCGATTTTCGAATAATAGTACGATATCGTCTGCATATATATATATATATATATATATATATATATATATAAAGTTATCGTTCGATTTTCTTAGAATGAAGGAAATATAGGTAGAATCGCAGACGTTTATATGCTGTTCATAAATTTATTGACGGTAACCACTTATTGCTCTTTCTATAACCAACAGATTACTATTTTTCTGTCATATTATACAATAAAGTTATCACGAGGTACTTGTAACGATAGGCCCACATTTTTGTTGTTACATTTCATCGCACGATGGAACGCCCACTGGAAGAATTAAGCCACAATTGTTTGTATTTGAGTGGATCAATTTTTTTAACAATAAAGAAATATTTCTATTACAGCTTTTTTTAATAAGTAAATGCATACATAAATACAGTTTTACGCATCCTGAACAGTAGGCTAAAGGAAATACACCAGAAGGGCAGAGTTAATCATTCTTCTTCATTGTACTTTGTTTGCTACTATATTCCAGTAGATAATCGTTATCGAAATGTCTCCTGTAAATGAGTATACTGGGCAAAATTATCAATTGACCGATATGTCAATCAAATGTGCTTGTTCACGAGATTATTATTCTTGGTTTTTTGTTGTTCCAGCTATCAACCGAAGTTGTCATGTGTGCCTGATGCTCAATATATGCAAGCGACTCGCTGAAACGGTGTCTAGCCGAATTGGTTAGATGAGGATGGCCCTGCAGTATAGAAAATAGACTATGAGGATAGATTGAAAATTAGATAATGAAGCAATTTGTGTTGGTTCAACAGGCATTGACCACTACAGTGTGTCCTAACCAACCAGGTATGACGGCGATGTCCTAAGAAGAGCGAGTGGATCGAATCGATTTGTAGTTTTTGCTTCCAGTTTTTGACTTGTTTCGCCATAACTGCTGTAACTTATTATTTAAATCATGCTTGCGATCTTGATGTAAACACCAGTTCCATGAAATAAATACAGAAATTCAGCATCGTATAATTTTTAAAAGTCAGTTCACCTAGTAAACTGGTTTCAACCTTTTTGGGTACTCTTCATGTACTGTCCAAGCTTTTCAGCGGACAGTACATGAAGAATTCACAGAAAGAGCAAAACCTGTTTTTTAAATCAATTGCCTTCTTCACATTAAACAATGCCGAATTTATACTGACTAATGTATGTCTATACTGGGACTGGTGTTTACATCAAGATCGCAACCGTGATTTAAATAATTGTTGTTAACGCCAGTGCAACCAAGCAGAACACTTTTCTAATTTAAAAATACGAAAATTTTACATATAAACAGTCACAACGTGCATTTTCGTTATTTAATATCATGTTCAATATTTAAGTAAGCTGTCAATTATCTTATGATGATCGACTGATTTGACAGTTATTATCGGAATTAATGATCAGTGAACATTTATCACATGTTTAGAACCGAATAATAAATATACTCACGCAATTACAAGGATATTATTGACATCACCGATGTAAAGTTATATATTTGTAGGGAAAGAAAACTTGTTAATAATTAAATACAATGGGATTAGTGTTTACTTGAAGCTCGCAAACTTGATTTAAAGAATTGTTACCACCACCGGCGCAATCAATTTTTGTTTAATTGTATTGTTTATACGTATGTGTGTGGCGAAAGCTCCAAACAACTAATGTCCGTGACTGCATAGAAATTGTGCAGTCGGCATTTCAAGTCACGTACAATTTATGTAAGTCTGCTAGAGTTGAGAGCCGCCAATCTAATTTTGCTTTCTATATATATGCAGGGCGGTATGATCCTCGCTAGTCTGTTTGCCGTCGTACTCTGAAGATGATCATGGAAGGACGAAACGCGTCAGTGCGTTGCGACTGGCGGTAGATTAGTTATGTTGGTTAAAAACAATGGGATTGGTGTTTACTTCAAGCTCGCAAACTTGATTTAAAGAATTGTTACCACCACCCGCGCAATCAATTATTGTTTAAATTGTATTGCCTATATATGTATATGTGCCGAAAGCTGCAAACAGTTAATGTTCGTGACTGCATAGAAATTGTGCATCCGACATTTCCAGTCAAGTTCAATGTATGCAAGACTGCTAGAGGTGAGAGCCGCATATCTACATGTGATTTCCATATATATTCAATGCGGTTTGATCCTCGATAGTCAGTTTGCCGTCGTACTCTGATGATGATCATGGAAGGTCGAAACGTGTCAGTGCGTTGCGGCTGGCGGTAGTTTTGTTATGTTCGACGACTGGTTAATTACAATGGGATTGGTTTTTACCTCAAGCTCGAAAACTTGATTTAAATAATTAATAATTTTGTGTACGTTTATTGTGGACAATGCTTAACCAAAGTTATACCCTTTCAGTTTTATGCATTGTGGGGTTTCATTTGATTAAATGCACGAGAACTAGTCTAATTTTCAAGTTTAGTTGTGGTTATTTGCTGCAGTCTCATGGTTGGTGGTGGTTAGTTTCGTAGGTATTAGTGAGTGCCTGTGAGTATGTTTTTGTGTTTATATAGACCATTAGATTTGCCTTAGAATGTGACGTTTGAGACCTGGTTGTGCTGTTATTGATGGATTGAGTTCTGCTTTTCCGGCTATTACGCATAAGACTATTTCCCCCATATGTTGTCTTTCTTGCCGCATTTATCGCCGTGATCATAGCACAGAAGTGCAGTTGATAGTTAATTTTTTGTGTATCCTTTATCAATGTTAATGATGACAATGATGATGCTTGCACAGTCGTTTTTCCTTCAGTTTGTTGCAAACTGGTTCGAATTATTATAATCAAGGTTGCGATCTTGATATAAGCACCTGACCCATTAATTACTTATATATCTCAGTATAAAATAAGAATTGTATAGTGTGTATCTCCCGGGAGAACTTCAACTCCAGCGTCCTGAATGTGTGGGAGAGTGTTGTTCATAATAGTATCGATTACAAACTTAAACAAAAATAGGGAAAGTGGACAACCTTGACGAACACCACTGCTGGTTGTAAAGTTATGCGTTAATTCGTTGTAGACCTTAACGCGACCAGAAGTATTTGTGTAGAGAGCTCGTATAATATTAACAAATTTTGCGGGCACACCGCTATTCGACAAGATTTGGAATAAAACATTGCGATCCACCGAATCAAATGCACCCTTGAAGTCTAGAAAGACGACTATTGTGGGACGGTGATATAAATGTCTCTATTCGAGAACTTGCCTTAACGTAAAAAATATTATCTATACAACCTCGTCCTGCGCGGAATCCGGCCTCTTCTTCTCTTGTTTGTGAATCACGTGAAGCGCTAAGACGACGTAGGATAATCGAAGCAAATAACCTTGATACGACCGGAGTCACACTTATACCACGATGGTTACCGCACGAATTACGATTTCCTTTTTTGAAGATGGGAATGATGGTCGATTCATTCCAGTCAAGTGGTACGGTTTCTTCATTCCATATAGTATGAAAAAGTTTGGTCAAAGCTCCTGAAATTATATCGCCACCATCCTTAAACAATTCCGGAAGTAAATCATCGGGGCCTGCGGCTTTGCGGCGATTAAGAGAGGATTGCATCGCGTACTTCTAACTCGGATGGTTCTTCGGGACTAACATTCCACACTGTTAATGCAGACATGCTTTCGGGAATCGGAACTGACGTGGGTGGCCAGGAAAATTGACCTCTAAAGTGTTCAGCCCACTTGTGAAGACGAATTATTTTATCGGTTATTAATTCGTTGTTACTATCATTTATAGTTTCGCTAATTTTTAACTTTCTCGGGCCCGTTGCGCGGATAAGTTGGAACAAACAGCGACTATTACCTGACGCGAAAGCTGCTTCCATTTCTTCAGCCTTTCTGTTCCAAAAGTTTTCGAGATCGCCTTTTAGACTGCGCTTAAGTTGGCGTCTTATATTGCGACGGGTATTATTATGAGTCGAACCAGGTGGAATTTGGCGCCTTATTTCGAGTATCTCCATAGATTTTACAGAGAGCCAGTGATTATTTCTACGAGGGCCAGCTATGCCACATACAGTAGTACCTGCATTGTGCATAGTGGAACTTATCTTGGACCAAAGTAAATTCGGATTTTCGCTATTCAGACCAGTTAGATTAGCCTTAAGAATATTTTCATAGTTTTGTCGGATGGACGGTTGTTCGAGTTTGCCTACATCAATTTGGGGTTTATTCTTAATTATTTTCCCGGAAAATTTAAGAGCAAATCTACAACGGATCAGTGCATGGTCCGAGTAGACATAAGTGTTACAAAAGAGCGACAATCCTGGATGCAACCACGCCATCTATGACTAATTGCTACATGATTTATTTGAGTCCACCGTTGTCCGGGTGCTGGAGGACGCCATGTAGCACAACGTCTAACACTACGTCTTAAATTTGTACTACTTAAATATAGTCTATATTCAGCGCAGCTATCCAAAAGCCGTTCACCCTTATCATTGCGAGTCGAGCTTAGAGTGTATCGGAGTTAGTCAGATTTGTCCATTTAAACGACACTCCTGTCTTTATCAGTGCGTAGTATTTTGATGTCTGCAATTCTGCTTATATCTTTAAGCACATTTAAATATTGCTTTGTCAATGCATGCTGTTCTGTGTATTTGGACGATTTCAAATGTAAGGCATGGACAACTAAAATAACCTTGAACCAATTTTTATAATCAATACTTGTTGTTTCTAAGTCATCTATTTATTCAAAAAGAAATTTAAATCAACATCGCATTTAACAGAAGGATGTATTCCATAGTTCGGCCCATCGATATTGCCTCCATTGTTAGTTGATCGATTGTTATTTTTGATAAGTCTCACTCTTTGTAAAAGACGTATTTCATCTAATACACAAGATACATACCTGATTCTCGCCTGTAACTCTGCTTAATCTTCCTTAACATTTCAATTTTCGAATACGCCAAACTTTCTTCGATTTACTACGCAACAAACTTTCTTAGATTTACTACGCAACAAATCTACTGGGAGTTTTAAATAAAATAACAAAAGGGAGCTAGCCATATACGAAGATATACGGATAAACAATTTATGCGATTTATGCAAGCAGAAGAAGCATGTTCAGGCATTGAGCTTGAACTGGAGGTGATTAGTTGTTCCCTTATTTAATACTCTCTCTATGTTTACATTTTACTATTTGGTTTTGACTTTCAATTTATATATAAAGTGATGTTTATTTGTAGATACTTATGAATAAGATGAGAAAGCAACTGTTCTACTACCTGATAACATTTCTTTTTAATTTTGCACATGGAAAGGGTACTATGAATTTTCTTAAGCCTCGCATTCCAAAAGAATCTAATTTATTATTAAATGTTTTATTTGCCTAAACAAGTATACTGAACAATATTAAAAAGCAATGCATTTTATTAAGTGTATATATATATAGAGAGAGAGAGAGAGAGAGAGAATTGATTTTGTTTGTGGTGAATGTGTGTATACATATTGGTTCAAGTTAGTACGGTGTGATAGGAGGAAAAATTTTTCTTGTAGATTTTTCGTACCTTTCAGTCTCCATCCTGCTATTATCGAAATAATACAACTATTGTTTACTTTACTTACTTTACTGCGGCTGACTCCTTTTGGAGGATAAGCCGGCTCCAATGACATTTCATGGAGTTTCTTGGGAATTTGGTACAAGTGGTGTCCCCTCACCACTCGGCTTTTTGATCGAGGACGCACCTCTAGCCTTTGCACATCCAAGCGCAGTCTGCAAGGCAGCAGTAAGTTGCATGGTTGCCGTTGGCTGTTGAGAGCTCATTCGCCATTCGGAAGTACGGGGTACTGTCCAGGAGTCCATGTAATCCTGTGCCTGTTGAACCCTTTTGTGGCGGAGAACACAACTATTGTTTCGAGTTGTCTTATTAAAACAACTGTGATTCAACAAATATTTAACAATAATGCATATTTATTTTTTTATATTATATATTCGTTTGATTGTCGTGTGGTTTACCTGTCGGCTAGCAGCCTCCAGTCAAATCGCGTGGTAATTCAGTTGTCTCTTTTGGTACGAAAATTTGCGTGTCTAGCAGCGCCGAGTCTGGTGGCCAATCTGACTCCCATCAGCGGCATCACAGTTCTCTTCTTCCCAACTTCGTGAATTGTATTCAAAGTCCAGTTGATCGTGGTAATATTTCTTCGCAGTCACATCATCCTAGAGTTCACAATCATCAGCGTCACCATCAGCTTGCAAATCTTCATCGACCGTCACGATCATGTTCAGCTTTGAAAGCTGGATGCTCCTGCTCACTTTTTGTGCACCAATCGTGTGCCGTTATTGGGGATCTGGAAAGTCCAACTACCAGCGGTAAATCTAGACAGTCTAATCATAATAATGATGCGTCATTATTGAATTGTAATATAGCTTGTCGTAAAATTGTTAAGGATATACAAATTGAGACGTGTAAGCCGACATTTTCAACAGCAGAAAATGGTCAATTGCTTCCAATTAGCTGGCAGATGCATAGAAGTGTAAAAGAAAAGTATCATCAGGTCAGTTCTCCAATTCAATTGGGTCATGTTATAAGTTAATATCTTTTCTGATTGGCATGGTGCATAATCGATTCTATTTATTGATTTCTAAATAAAAATATTGTTAAAATGAGTTTGAAGGCATGTAAAAGTGTTGGTTGCTTATCCGCCATTATTTAATTGTGCTTCTGGAGCGTTTGCAAGTCTTCCCCCGATGACTAGCTAACCCTAGCCAACTGAACCTACAGCACTATCTTTCATCTTACCGGTAAGTAATCAATTTAATTGCTGTCCTTTTTGAAAACAGGTTGTGGTTCCACAATAGATTCTGCCGATAGCTGCACTATTTGCCAAGCCATGATGGATTATCTCAGAAGAAATTAATAAAGCAACAGATAGGTTACACGATGTTCTTAGTGCTCGAGTATTATTCTCGACATTATAAACACAGTGGCCATTACTGAATCTTTTGTTCCTATAGTTGTTCATTGAACAAATATTGGTTTCTGTATGGAACGGAAACTCAATTTGCAGGCACCGTATCAATTCTAACTACTGTTGCCAACATTTCAATTATTATTTAATCATTTTATTGTAGTTAGATCTTCTTTAACCAGGTTATTCCATATATATATATATATATGAACAAACAGGACTACTGACTAAATGTCTTGCTACCTTGAGCAATGTTTTATTTATGCTGACAGCATATATATATATATATATATATATATATATATATATATATATATATATATGTGCCAGTGGTGAGTGGACACCACTTGTACCAAATTCCCAAGAAACTCTATGAAATATCACTGGAGCCAGCTTATCCTCCAAAGGAGTCAGCCGCAGTAAAGTAAAGTAAAGTATATATTATGCCCATTGCCTTCAAATATTATACGGTATATTTTTAATTATGAAGAAAAAACACATTAATAACAAAGGGGATAAAGGCCATTTATTTCGAGATTACTAAACATGGCTCTACAATCATTCATTAATAACCTTTCTGGGTTTTCAATTGATTTTGCTGGTGGCAACAAATCTGACTCGCTTTTACTTATATTTCTTGTTTTGCTGATTGGTAAGTGTATTTGTGTGTGTTCCTGTTTGTATTTTAAATTCATTCTCGCTGTATTGCAAAGTGATCTCTGAGATCTGGTCATTATTGTATTGATGGCTTGGGAATTAACCATCTATGCGCATTATTCGCTGTTACGTGTATGAGTGCTATTTTTCCGAGTGTAGTTTTTCGTTTCAACTTGTTGCGCAAATCTGTGTGTTTCACTTGGTAACAGGGCAAGTGCGGACTGCAGTGTTGAACGCTCATATTGTTTAGAAATTTCTGTCAACGTATATGCATCCGTTTTTTCCTCTTCAGTTTGTTGTCAATTCGAATGAACGTTTGTTGAGTCTAGTCGAAGGCGTGTTCATAACATGATCTCGAGCATTACTTTTGAACACAATAAGAAGGATCTCTGCACGCACTCACAAATCAACACATAATAAACCACCAATAACAAATGGAAGTAAAACCGAAAATCAGCCTGGTTCTCTTACACTTAATTAATTGTAGCTTGCAGTTTAGTATTATCGAAATACATCGGTCATTATCCACAATAAGCTATTATTAAATTTGTTTTCTAAAAATACTGTTTAATATTCAAATATAATGCAAATTTTATATATGTAGTTTGTAAATTCCATATCTTATTATAATTAAACAAATGCTATTTAACTAGAGTTATTTGCTGTTTGTAGGATAACCATGTTTTGAGCATTCAAGCGTTAATTTCAATTTGGTACGTTTTAAAGCTGACACGTTAGCACTTTTCCTCTATAATTTCCTGGAGCGACGTGTTTGAGGTAGGAACTTTAAAATGATAAATTTCGCCTATTTCGAGTAGAATTTTCTTCCCCATTTTCATGAAAAATTGCCCATGTAAATGGCTTAATACACAAAGTCAAGCTTAGTACTTTTAAGGTCAATTTTGGTATATGCGAAAAACGTTATGCTGTGGTATTTTAGGCAGAAAGAAGACTTGTTAAAAAGAGTATAACTCTAAGGATAAGAAAACACTCAATATAATATTCCGAATAGTTTTGCATAATTATATACTTAAACATTGCAGCAATTATGTAGTTAATGCTTTTCAACATAATCTAAACCGAAGATAAAACCAACCAAAGTCTAATAGGCTTTAGGTATAAATCTAGGATATAATCGGTTAAACTAACAAAAATTATTTGTTTCATGTCTTCGCGTCTATAAATTCCAGCGATTCTCCGAAGAGGAGGTCTCTTTGCTAATGTCCAGTTGTCCGGACATGGATCGCAGTTCTGCACTTTATCTTCTCAGAATAACTGATAATCGACCTGATGTCTGTCAACAGATTTGGCGCTACTTCGCTCCTCGACCCGGTGTCAAAATACCTAATTCGCTCCAACTTGACTACGAAGACAATTTAACTATCAATAAAGATGAGTACACTTCTGATGGTGAAGATGATAATAACACAGACGCCTTACATGTTGGCGATGCTGCTAAACAGGACAATGCAGTAGTACACAATTATGAAGCTTCTGTTAGCAAAATAAATGAAGATATTTTAAGCATTACTGATAACGCGTGCGCTTCCAAAGCCGCTGTTCTTTCCACGTCCGTTGTTAGTGGCATTTGTTCCTTAAATGAAAGTGCGCCTACAAGTTGTGCTGCGAAATCTAATATTGCTTTTAGGTCTGCCAAATCTACATTTTCTGATGCGAAGTCAATTCAAATGAATTTATTTCCTTCAATCCTTCACTGAAAATTGTACCACAGTTTTGACGTGTTCACTCACTTTTTGTTCGCTTTTTTTGTGCATTAAGCTGCATTCTTTGCAAATGCTCAAATTTTCTGTAGTAATGCAAGAAAAAAACTATTTATGTACTTGGTTAACAGTCTCAAATTTGCAATTGGCATTTAAAAGCATATCTTTTATGCGGTCTTTTCGCCTTACCAGTTAATATTTTTTTGGTAACATTGTAGATAATCAGATAAAATGCATCCTTAAATTACTTTTGTATTTAGTAAATGCGTGGCCTGAAGCCATTTGAAGTGTCTAGTCTGAAGACCACTGAGTTTGGCTTAATTCTATCGGCAATCTTTTCAATGGAACTTTTCTGTGCTAAGAAATTACACCAATCTTTCAAAAAATGCTACATATAGTTGTTCCGTTTGTTCTGTTGGTAACCCTAAACACAGATCATGCTAGCGTGCATGAGTTGCATGTAAATCTAGAGACAGGGCGACTGGTGATGTTGAGTTTTAATCGCCATACCAAGATGTTGCTGTCAAGCACACTGTGCTCTCCGATCTGCCTTTGTTGATGCTCGAGATGTTAGACGGCGTGGCCTATTTCATTCGACCATATATCAATTGTTCTTTCTCGAATACTATGTGAAAAAGCCATTTATCTTCTTTTATTTTTTCTGATTTTCCTCAATTTGTATTATGGCATTATTTTACTTTATTGGACTTGCGTATGTCCTCTTGTTTACTGTTTAGTTACTTTCATGTTTTTCTTTTTCAATATCTGGTTTTTCGTTTGCAATGTGGTAATTGATCCTTACTTAATGAAAATTTGGCACTAGGTCTATCGAATATTTCTATTTTACCAGATCATTTACCTCCTAATAGCGTTTTATTGGTTCTATTTAACCTATTATCTTCTATACTACTTTACACCTTTAGATGCCAGTTTCGTGTCATTTTGTGTCTTTCTTCTCTATTACTATTTCATTTTTTATGTATGCGAAAATTCCAGCTCAGATTATGCTGCTTAACTCAACCTTGCTGGTCGAAGCTACATACCGTTTTTCTTGTCAGTTTGACTCATGCCTTTGTAAAATTCATTATTAAAGTTTCTGTACCACTCCATTGATTAATCATACAGCTGTAAAATGTATGCGTTTACAACCTTACTCAAATCTACTTATGTTTACATCCATTGTCTTTCGGCATAATGACTTTTAAAGCATATGCTTAATTCCTTTATGCAACAATTGATTTTTATAAATGCCCTCGAGGAGGGGCATACACATTCGTGTAAGGCGTTGGGTGAGCGTTTGTCTTCGCATATGACATTTTAATATTTTGTTGCATCCTTCTTTGTTTCACTTGATTATTTATTGCAATTTTAGTCTATAAATAATGTTTCCTGTTCTTTGTTGCTTTTCATCGAAAAGTAATTCAACGACTGGTTACACGAATTTAAACTTCACCTCTTTTCTGTGAAGCACGTGTTTTGCCCAGTCGCCTAACCTAAAAAACCTACCACTGTTTTATTTCAAGTTAGTAGCCATCACCACTCGTGAAATAAACTGGCTACATTTAAAAAGTTAGATGAATGTATCGCAGCCACAATAAGTTTTTCGCCGTGACTGAATAAGAACTGCAGCATTTGGAAACAGAATATATGTGTTGCGGTTTGATCTTTTTATTCAGTTTTTTATTCCTCGTTCTATGGTGATGAACTAGAAGATCGAAGTATGCAAGCTTATGTAGCGTTGGATAGTTTTGGCCTGTTGTTAGACTAGCGTAATAAAATAACAGTTCGTGCAACAAATGGCGGATTGGCAATAAATTGCTGATTGAATCGGCGAATTAAAACGAATTTTAATTGCTTCATCTTTTCCTGGAAATTATTTCCTCACTCGTCCTCATAGTTTAACTTCCATCATGTAAGCTTATTTCCTTCCACCGTTGAAGAAGTCAAGACGGACAAGATGACCATTATTATAGGATTTAGAAACAATGATGTAAAACGTTGTTTGCATACATAGCCTCATCGTACGTATTGTATAAAATATTTTTTAATAAACCGTACAAACTTACAGAAAGCCATATATGCTACTTCGGTCACAAAACTATAGATAACTTTGCTAAATCGAAAGGCTAGTTCACAAAAAGCACACAAAATTCATTTTACTTGCAAGCCAACAAAGCTAATAATTGAATAGTTATATGCGACTAATCCTTTATGCCATTCGGGTCACGTAGGTGTTCTATTTTATGAATTAATTAAAATAATAGTACTCATATCATATACATATAGACAAAAGATGCAATAATTAAAATTAAATGGTTTATAAATTCTATGTCAATGCGTGGTATAAAATCAAAGCTCAGAAATATACACAATAATAATTAACCAGTCAGGTACTAAGCATTGCATCTGCACTAATATAACGATGTTTGGGCTAGACAGTCAACTCTGTCTAGCTGCTGTACCACGGCTTTTATTGTCAAAGTTTGGTTAACTTCTATTTCTTCTCACCTGTCTGGCTTACTTAGATCCATCTTGTTTTTGAAGTTATCCATTTTGTCATGGCCATTTATTCAAATGAAACCGAATTGATTGTTTTACCCCCCTTGAATAAATGCCGAAATACTGCAAAGTAAACACCATTATACTTACACCCTTTTTAAGGGATTGCTCCGATACCAGCCATTCGCCACAGATGTATCGCTGCGAGCCAAACATTGAATGGATTTCTTTAAATTAAGTTTGCGAAAATGAGAAAAAAAAACCCATGCAGTTATATTTCAGCCGTCGCACAGCATAGGAAAACCACCGCTAGTCACGCGTACTGATAGGTTTGTACCTGCTATAATCATGATCATAGTACGATGACAAGCTGACTTATGAGGATCAAGCCGTAACTCTTATGTAAGTTATGTAAAATAAGATTTGACTCCGAGCTCTAATAGTACCGCACGTAATCCAAGAAGCACGCCATTCGGTAATGGTTTAGCAAATTTTTTATACGTTTCGGCATAAAGCACACAGCTGTACAGTCCGTTCTACTCTCAGGCTCTACAAGGTGTCTGAAATTATTTTCACGTCACGTTATCATAGTTTATCATGTAAGCTGGTTTACGTTGTATTTCCTTGTATTTTGCTATTCGCCCTATCTGTGTGTCCATAGAATTTGACTGAACAATGTCCCCACACTTTTATTTGATCATTTATTTCAAAGTCTTCTATTTGTATTGACTTGTATTATCTTATATTTTGATTTTCCTTCTGCTTTCGTTTGCTTTTGGAAAAAGCTTAACGTTTTTATATTGGTCATGCTATTTTTAGCAAATTATCTAAGCATTAAATGGTGTTGTTTAAGTTATTGTTTCTCTATTTCATAACGTGCGCGCCTCAAATTTTTCAATAATCTGATACACAATTAAACCAAATTAGCGAGTCTCAACATTTCTGTGGTCAACATCAAAGAGCGACCGAAAACTGACAATTAGAGATCGAAACGCAAAATAATAGTCATGATAACCCGAAATGTGGCTCGCATTCTTGTAGACGCACATACGTTGTTCAAGAAGGTAATTTTGTGCGTACAGGTTTATTATTTAAATACTGTTTTTTGCGAAGAACTAATATATATGCAAGTATGTATTAGGTGTTGCGAACCTAGTAACAAATTAGTTCAGTTGTGACCAGAAGGATAAACCTAAGGCAGCATGAACGGAAAGTATAATCTCATGCACATTCGTTTCGTGCTTACTGGCGACTCATCAGTAGGAGCCGGCATTACGCCCTTTAACCACTATATATTTGGTCAAAGAATATGGAATAATAGGACGGTACAATCTTCTAGACGAATGTGTAAACCTGCAATAGTGAAGCTAACATCATCTAAAGTCAACGACAATGCGACTTCAATGCTAACTCACACTATATAATATATATACGGAGTCTGTAAAGGATACTAACACTATGGCTATTGTGTTAGTAACCGATACCAACATTATTGTACCGAAAATGTACATGGTACTAACACTATGGTTACCGAGTCGGTACCTGATACCATCCTGATGGATATCAAATTATGCTATAGTTCACCGAAATTGAAAATTACAACAATTTCTGAACACCTGTTACTCAAGTAAATCCATACACTCTGGCCTTGATCGATATCAGTTATCACATTTCGCGGTAAGCATGACATCATTCAATTCAATATATTACAGTTAAATACTGCTTGTTGCGAAGAACTAATATATATGCAAGTATGTATTAGGTTTTGCGAACCTAGTAACAAATTAGTTCAGTTGTGACCAGAAGGATAAACCAAAGACAGCATGAACGGAAAGTATAATCTCATGCACATTCGTTTCGTGCTTACTGGTTTATTATTTATTGAAAGGTCGCGAATCTGATTTAAATAAGTGTTTTCAACTCCTACGCGATTAATAATTGCTTTATTTACAATTATCAGTCGACTCTCCACCAAATCTTTTCTGCCCATTAAATAGTTTAAATCAATAAAGCGTCTAGGCTTGTATTAACGTTTTATTTAACTCATTAAAATTAATATATAGAGATGTAAACATCTCTACGACAACCCATATATTGATATTTCATTTGTCAGTTACAGCTATATACTATTCCATTAATTGCCGCTTTTATAAATTAATTCATGCTCGTTACAGAAAATAATAAGGAAATGTTGGTTTAATAAATAGAAACTACGTGCTTTTCATTTACTTGCAGCATAATAATCTTGTTTATGTGATAAGAGTACTGTATTCTGGTTATTGGTAACTTGTCAATTATTTTATACTAACAATTATTGGCTATTCAGAACATGAAATTTGCATTATTCCGGTGTTTACCAATATGCGCTGATGTATTTGAATGCAAACGCTTGCGTAAAAGTGAGGAAATTATATTTTTCGTCTAAAATTAACTTTTTACATGCTTCTATTTGTGCACTCACGTACTGTTGATAACGTGCATTAAGCAAACATGTCATGTTATGGAACTAACTATATCTACGGATTTATACACTA
The DNA here is from genome assembly GCA_029291075.1 of Eudiplozoon nipponicum. Classification (NCBI taxonomy): domain Eukaryota; kingdom Metazoa; phylum Platyhelminthes; class Monogenea; order Mazocraeidea; family Diplozoidae; genus Eudiplozoon; species Eudiplozoon nipponicum. Next base: position 50,114 of record JAQBSW010001853.1, on the reverse strand, counting down.
TGTGTTTACGTACTATAAGATGAAACTATTTCATTGGGATGAAGCCCCCTGCTGCGTGGTTTGAATTTATTTATTGTTGGTTCCTCGATATTCAACGGACCCATTTAAACATACTCGAATTATGAACCGCAAAAAATCAAAATAAATTTCTTTTAGATATTCGCTCCAAAATAGACCGACTATGTCAAGAATTTTAAGAAACGCGCTTCGATCCATGTTGGCATCGTAAAAGGCTGCCAGAAGTGAGAGCCGCATATCTAAATTTGATCTCCATATATATTCAATGCGTTTGATCCTCGATAGTCAGTTTGCCGTCGTACTCTGATGATGATCATGGAAGGTCGAAACGCGTCAGTGAGTTGCGGCTGGCGGTAGTTTTGTTATGTTGTTCGACGACTGGTTAAATACAATTGGATTGGTATTTACTTCAAGCTCGCAAACTTGATTTAAAGAATTGTTACCACCACCCGCGCAATCAATTATTGTTAAACTTGTTATTGTTTGTATTAATTTAAATATTAGGTTTAATTATAGTACGGATTTGAAACATCTAGGTAACAGCAGTATGTGCACGAAAATAAAGCAATTTAGTTGAATTATAATAATCCGATAGAAATGTAGCTTTCAGGAAGTGTATACGTTTCTGGAGAAGAATATTATTGTCTTCAAGTGTTAAACGCATTGGGCTATACAAATTGACTCGTTTTTGAAATGTTCACTAAATCTGAACAAAACAATAAGTTGACTCTACTTCATGGTAAACTGGTAATCTGTGTTATACTCTAAATTAAATGAGCCACACACAGGCTATAAAGACGAGTGTGCTAAAGTATGATGGCCTGACAAATTCCAGTGTAACAGAATATTTTACACACTAAAACTTCCAATTGCGCTGGTTGAATGCTAACGTTTCTTTACACATAAACTTATATTTTTGAACGCATTACCATTTATAATACTATATATAAATATGTACATATACGGAAGCTTCCAGAATAACCTTTCCGATAAGAAAGAATTAGACAAGACTCTGCAATGAACTCTATTTATTGATTGATGCATGCAAAGCTCACCAATCCAAGATTGTCTTTGTGAGTGTAGACTGTGACGTGAATCGATATATGATATCTTGCATAATAGTATTGGGTCACAAGATTACTGCTATTCCAGCCATTCACCACAGCTGCACCACTGGATTGTTAAATGCGATGTGTAAGCCACTCAAACCAACAAAATCGGCATTCCTTACCTAAATTTGATGAAGTATTTAAGGGTGGCCGAAACAGACTGGTCGGCACTCAAATTTGACTCCTGATTAATAAATCATGAAACGTAGCCAACATGGATATAAACTAAACTGAGGGAATGCATTGGTTTACAAATTTACTCATAGCATGGCAGATATAGTCGGTTCACTTTCATTTCGTAACAGGTTAGAGAAAGATCAATAATATACTTCACTCACAGCCCATGTATTTAGTGATTAGAATAAGTGTTTATGGTGTGGTTTGGTTAAATTTTAAGCATCTCTGCAGCAAGACTAATAAGTCAGAAAATCTTGGCAGAATTTGATTCGGATGGTGTCACGAAGGAACTCAGATAGACTAGTTCGATAACGACCTTCAGCCTTACGGTGTTTATCACAAGTTGATTCATTGATCCGTTTTCGAGGCATTGCGTTTTAGACCACACCGGGTGCACAAACCTTGAAACCAATTAATGACTCGCTGATGATGGTCTTAATTTTCTGCCATCTGAATAGTATGTTTGAAATACAGCCAGCCAACCAGCCACCACTACAGATCTACATATAATGCAAAATATAAAGCGATTGAAAATTGGGTTGTCGATAAATAAACTGGTTGCAAGCATGTAATGCATACATTTGATAAATTATGCGTTCTGTTAAAATTGGCTTCGATGTGACTTTTTCTGTGCAAAATAAACAGCCATTCATGCAAAATTAGACTCTATTGGTTAAGTATGCTTGATGGAGCATTTCGTGACATTGATATCCGTGCACTCATTTAATGTTCTAGAAATTCTTTGGAGTTGTTCTTTTGTTATAGTGTCAATCATTGCGCGGAAATGTAAGGCATAAATAGCGTGTTGATACGATTATACGTGTCGCTTAAACGCAGCACATTAATACGCATAGGCATCGGTGAAATGCTTTTAACTAAAAATCGTATTTTTGAATTAATTTTATCAATGTCCTCGTCGTTTCCACGCATAGACAATATTTGAATCAAGTGTTTTCTACTTCGAACAAGCTACAAATCTACACTTAATTTTGCACATTTTATGGCACTTCCATCGGAGTAGGATAAAAAAGAAACTAACAGAGACCACGCAATAACTTTTAAATAAAAATGATTACTCTGCTAAACAGAAGATCTTAATTCTAAATCGTAAATGACTTTCATGCATACATACATAAACCGAAATCTACCGAGCAGGTGACCTAGAAAGGGCCAATTACAGTATAGCTGCATAAAAATGCAGTATCAGCAAAAATGTTTAGAGTCCAGCGTGTACATGGGGAAGCAAATTTTACTCCGGTATCAATAACTAGGATGTTTCCAGGCATGTTGTCAAGGTCTACGGCAACAGGTATCTACGAAATCTAATTGAGCATCACAATTGCTTTTTCTGTCAGAAGTGTATTCTTTCATTAATTTAATCAATGATATAAAGGATATAAACACCTCACTCATTAAGTACATACATTTACCAGTATAAGCTAATTAATTTATATTGTAGAAAATGCAGTTCATCCAGTAGACCGGATTCGTCCTTATTGGGAATTCATCATGTACTGTCCAAAATGTGCATCGGACAGGGCTCGAACCAGGGTACGTCTGCCTCGGATTCTTGTAATATATATACGTTGAGCCACCCTGCCGCCAGTGGCTCGTTCGTTTAGGTTTATTCTTTCGGTCGGTTTTAGCTACACCAAATTTAACCAATTAAATTTTATTTCACTTTAAGCTATTAAAAATATCCTTTGTCGTGTATCCGCTTAATAATGTACTTCAGAACAATTCTGGAGGCTTATCGTGACATGTTTTAAATGGAATACACAAAAAATGGTGTTTTGTACAGTATTGCGCATACCGAAAAAATATGAACTTAATTGTTAGGCTCACCCCAGTTAGTTGGGTCGTTTATGCAGGTACCATAATAGTATACTACTATTGTTACACCCAAACCTGACTTACTTTTGTCATCTAAATTGCTAAATTCCATTCAAGCCCCTCTGAATTATCACACAGCTATTTTTTCAGTCGATACGCTTCATTTAAATCACTAGTTTATATTTCATTGTACCCTTCCTATGTTTTTGCACATAGGAAGGGTACAATGAACTTTATTAAAGCTCGCAGTTTATATTTACTTATTATTACCTTTTCTACACTTTACAATGCTTGGTTTATACTGAAAATGTATCTAAATATTGAAACTTGTGTTTACATCAAATCGCAACCGTAATTTAATTAATTCATACCAGTTTCCTTGTATAAAGCATATTTCCTTGGTAAAAAACTACGAACAATTATTATGTCTTATTCACTTCTGAGGATCGACTATTGTCTTCATTATTTTTGCTTCATTCTAATTGGCGCATTTCTGAGTGGAATTTCTCTTTTATTCACGGTAGCATTAAATAGGGACATCGGAGCGTTTTCGGCCTCAGAGGTGGGTGCCGCTACAGTAATAAAACAGTTATGACATAGCAATACAGTATTACACTATTGAGTAATCCCCTTGGCCCATAGCCATAGAAACTCCTGCTTGACGACCGGCGGGCTCAAGCTAGTCAACCTGGGATTGGAAGCATGAACCTTGCCGGACACAGCCATCATCCCGCTTCATGTGAAACCTCGAGTTTGGTCTAAGTGCACTGTAACTTTTTGTTAAATATGTAGTGACGGAATGAGAGCAAGCGTTCCAGACGTGAAGGACAAGTTTCGGCTGCTGAAAGAAACTTTGGCCACTGGCATCTGCGCAGATAGTGCTCATCAGCCTTGGTTGGCAGACTATCTACGAGAAGGAAAACTCCGAATAGAAACCATCACTAGGAATGGGCGACCTAGTGTTCTTTTACAGTCCACATATAACCATGACAAGTACAACTTACAATAATTACATACTGCATCGGCCGTCGCGCAGTATAAAAAGGGTCGCCTTATCTGCTGAGCCGCGCAGGGTGGATAAGCGAAAACGGGCTACTGCAGGCAACTCTATCTCCGATTCTGCCTCCTTTCCTTCCCCTTCCTCTTCTCAATCTAACAATAACACTCTTTTAGATACTATAAATATGGTTGGTTTAGATCATAACACTGAGCCCAATACCAGGTTGCCAAATATCGAAAATGGTTCTAGTAGACGATCATTCATTAAACCTAAGTTAGGTTTTAACGTAGGCGCATTTAATGTGCGAACATTAAAACAACTTGGACAGCAAGAATCTCTTGCTCGTACGTTGGATAAATTAGAAATCGACATATGTTGCGTATCTGAAACCAGAATACAGGATCCTACGTGTATTACAGAACTAGTTGCACCATCCCTATCTACGCGTTATTGGCTTCGAACATCTGGTTCCACAGAGTCCTCTCAAGCCGGTAAATGGGGCGTTGGTATTGCCCTTAGCGCGCGAGCTGAAGCTTGCTTAATTGAATGGATCCCTTTAAATAGTCGATTGTGTGCGGCACGTTTAAATACATCTACTTAAATCAAAGCAAAAAACCGTTATCATCGTTGCCTCTTCGTTGTATCTGCATATGCTCCTACCGATTGCAGCACAGAAGAAAGCAAGGACGCTTTTTACTCCGAATTAAGCTCCTTACTAAGTAAAGCACGAAGTTCAGATATAGTTCTGGTTATGGGTGATATGAATGCTCAAGTTGGGCGCTTAAGTAACACAGAATTTCATTTAGGTGGAAGATACACTCTAAGCTCGACTCGCAACGATAATAATGAACGGCTTTTGGACAGCTGCGCTGAACATAGACTATATTTAAGTAGTACAAACTTCAGACGTAGTATTAAACGTTGTGCTACATGGCGTCCTCCAATACCCGGACAACGATGGACTAAAATAGATCATGTAGCAATAAGTTATAGATGGCGTGGTTGCATCCAGCTTTGTCGTTCTTTTTGCAACACTTATGTCGATTCGGACCATGCACTTATCCGTTGTAGATGTTCTCTAAAATTTTCCGGGAAAATAATTAAGAATAAACTCTAAATTGATGTAGGCAAACTTGAACAACCGTCCTTCCGACAAAACTATGAAAATATTTTAAAGGCTAATCTAACTGGTCTGAATGGCGAAAATCCGAATAGAATTTGGTCCAAGATAAGTTCCACTATGCACAATGCAGGTATTACTGTATTTGGCATTGCAGGCCCCCGTAGAAATAATCACTGGCTCTCTGTAAAATCCATTGAGATGCTATAAATAAGGCGCCAAATTCCTCCTGGCTTGACTCATAATAATACCCGTCGCAATATAAGACGCCAACTTAAGCGCAGTCTAAAAGTCGATCTCGAAAAATTTCGCACCAGAAAGGCTGAAGAAATGGAAGTAGCTTGCGCGTCAGGTAATAGTCACTGTGTGTTCCAACTTATCCGCGCAGCAGGTCCGAGAAAATTAAAAGTTAGCGAATCTATAAATGATAGTAACAACGAATTAATAACTGATAAAATAAGTCCTCTTGACAGGTGGGCTGAACACTTTAGAGATTAATTTTCTTGGCCACCCGCGTCAGTTCCGATTACCGAAAGCATGTCTACATCAACAGTGTGGAATGTTAGTCCTGAAGAACCATCCGAGTTAGAAGTACGCGATGCAATCGTATCTCTTAATCGCCGCAAAGACGCAGGCCCCGATGATCTGCTTCCGGGATTGTTTAAGAATGGTGGCGATATTTCAGGAGCGTTGACCAAACGTTTTCATACTATATGGAATGAGTCGACCATCTTCAAAAAGGGCAATCATAATTCGTGCGATAACAATCGTGGTATAAGTTTGACTCCGGTCGTATCAAGGTTATTTGCTTCGATTATCCAACGTCGGCTTAGCGCCTCACGTGAATCACATACAAGAGAGGTTGTATAGATAATATTTTTACGTTAAGGCAAGTGCTCGAACAGAGACATTTATATCACCATCCCACTATAGCCATCTTTCTAGACTTCAAAGGTGCATTTGATTCGGTGGATCGCAATGTTTTATTCCATATCTTGTCGAAAAGCGGTGTGCCCACAAAATTTGTTAATATTATACGAGCTCTCTACACAAATACTTCTGGTCGCGTTAAGGTTTACAACGAATTAATGCATAACTTTACAACCAGCAGTGGTGTTCGTCAAGGTTGTCCACTTTCCCCATTTTTGTTTAATTTTGTAATCGATGCTGTTATGAACAACACTCTCCCACACATTCAGGACGCTGGAGTTGAAGTTCTCCCGGGAGATAAACTAGTCGATCTTGACTATGCGGACGATATCGTACTATTATTCGACAATCAGCATGCTGCCCAGGCCACCTTGAATAGATTAACAGACGTTGTTCCATCTTTCGGTATGAAATTCGCACCCTCTAAATGTAAGATATTGTTACAGGATCACCCACCACTCACTCCAAAGTTGCGAATGCAGCATGAAGATATAGACATAATTGACAGGTTTATATATCTTGAGAACTCTAACAATAACTTAGCCAATATGTACGACGAGGTGAGAATACGGATCGCGAAAGCTAGAGTAGCTTTCTCGAACCTTCGTCATTTATGGAGAAACGCGAATATTTCACTTTGCCTTAAAGGTCGTGTTTACAATGCATCTGTACGCGCAGTCTAACTATACGCTAGTGAAACTGGGCCTCTTATAGTTGATGATTTGAGACGCTTACAGGCATTCGACCATCGTTGTTTGAGAAGTATAGCACATTTGTTACTAGGTTCGCAAAACCTAATACATACTTGCATATATATTAGTTCTTCGCAACAAACAGTATTTAAAAGTATAGCACATGTTGGTTACCAAAAAACGAATAACTAACGTTGAAATCCGTAGACGTATTTTTGGATCTGACAATAAGAGCTCGTCGTTCGAATAACAAATAAGGCTCTATCAACTTCGTTGGCTCGATCACGTTTTGCGTATGCCCTCATTTCGTTTGCCCAGTAGAGCTTTGTTCTCTCATCCAACACCAAATTGGCGTAAGAAACATGGTGGGCAGATTTTTAATATGGCAGAAACAATTGAAGTCACTTACATCCAAATTAGATATTATAGAAACCTCTCGTCTGCCAGGATGGAGTCCTATTGCGCATCATAGTTCTTGGTTAGAAACCCTTAGCGATATGGCATCGAATCGAGCTCAGTGGCGATCTTGTTGCAGATGTCTAGCAGAATCATCTTCGTAACTTTCTTTTCTTGGTAGGGCAAAGTTAGCTGCGAGGTTTGGTTTGTTTATGACGTGATGCAGTGGAATCCGCAAGGAGCTGTATTGCTGATGTCGCCTTGCCCGAATGCTAACTTGGCCATAATGGTGTTGTGGAGAGGTTTAGTTTGCCTCATTTCTGCGAGTTATCCTGATAAATTTACTCATAGTAGCAAGGTATTCCTTCTCTCTCTGCCTCTTTCTCTCTCACTAATAATTTGTCTAAATTCACTTATATACTTTTTTCACTCCTTATGGTTATATGGCAGTGAAACATTAATCACTTTGATATGATTGTTTATTTGTACACACATTTATATTCACAACGTTCGTATACTAACATGTTTAGCTTTGTCTTTTAGCATCTATATCTGCATTATATGATGAATAAAGCCTAATATTTTAGGCAACTCTTTCTTCTGGTTTCCGACTCAATCTGCCCGTTTGCTGCGCTTGTTACTGTGATTCAGAACACACTTTTGACTTTTGTGTGGCTGGACATGAAGATTATGATGAAACCCCTTTGACAATGATATAGTTCATACGGAATCTGTGGCTTTTTATAGAAATAGATTTAAGGACGATATTTCGATTTAAAAATTGACACAAGTAAAAGCCTTTGCACTTTTGTAATGATTCAGCTATATTGACACTCAATCGTATGCTGTGTAATATAAACTAAGCATTGTATGTTGTATAAAAGGCAATTCGTCCAATATACCGGTTTAATCCTCGTTGGAAACTCTTGAAGGAATGTCCAGAATTTCTCGAGGACAGGGCTCAAACCTGGGCACGTCTGTTGCTCCAACCACTGAGCCACCCTGCTGCACGATATTTTTTAATCGTACAAGTTTGAATTGTATATCAACCAATGTTTAAATTATTTAAATCAAGATTTCGATCTTGATATAAACACTTATCAAATAATATATATATATATATATATATATATATCATGTTTCAGTATAGATTAATCATTGTATAATGTAGAAAGGATATCCATTCGTGTTTCCAAATAAGGACGAAACCAGTCTTCTGACTAAATTGCCTTTAATACATTATACGATGCTTAGTTTATACCGGCAAATGGTGCTTACATCAAGATCGCAACCTTGATTTAAATAATTGCTATAAAAGCCCACACTGTTAGTTTCCTTATATGATATTTAATAAAAGATATTGTGACACCTCCTCCAATGCGTTTCACTCGCAAAGATACGTGTCCATTAAATGGCACGAGCGATCTACTCGTTGTTCGCCCGAGATATCATGCACCAAATAATAATGAACGAAAGCGTCAATGAATAGCAAGCTCCAAGACACAGGAAGGGAGTTTTCTGTTTAGCTGGTTAATAAACGAAATCAAAACTGACGAAGAGTCTGGATTCTTAGGCGAAACAATTTGTTGAACAACAGCCGAAAAACGTGAATTCGAATAATTGATTGACGATTAAATCGGTTGACAGATGTCACTAACATAATAATTCGTCTTAGCTTGACAGTAATAAATTAGGTCTTATAGCTCTAAGACTTCAGTTTAAAGATAAGCATGTAGTGTTTTGGGGTAACTCTTGAAGCCCAGAATACGCCAATGACTTAGGTGGGCGACAAGATTATTCCGAAGAAATGAAGACTGAATAAACAGAATGGTTAATGGTATGCTAGAGACAGCAGCCGAACCTCAGACAGTAATTAATATTGATAATTAATTAATATATTAATATTAATTAATTAATATTAATAATAATTTTGTATATTTGGTGCACTAGTGATGCACGCTTGTTATGAGCGAACGCATGTAATGAAGCCTAAAAAAGGAAATGTCAAGTAAAAATTTGCTGTCTCCATTTTCCTAGAACTGGTGCCAATTATAGCGGGCCAAATGAATGTCTAAACCGACGACTGGAAATATTAAGCCTCGTCAAGGTAAAACAGTGTTTTTATAATTGAGGGAATTCGCATAAGGAACCAAACTCACATGGGCGAACATTTTGGTTTTTCTTCCAAAATTTATGAAGCTTGTTCGCGTTTTTCTTACTTGTCGACCATTGAAAAAGCTGTGAAGATAGTCAAGAGAACGAATGGTTGAAATTAAACAACATCAGGATGAAGCTTCAGAAATATTGGGAGGAAAACGAATTTAAGCATCCAAAGAAGCTGGGCTTCCGGAATATTCTTTAATATTCAAAGTAAAATTAAGTGTTTTAGTACAAGAAAGCAATGACTGCAACAATTATCGCACCACTGCCATATGATGCAAGAAATGCGAGAGTTCATATCTTTGGGTACTGATACAGCTAGTCTTTATGAACTTCCTAAAACATAAAACGGATGTTCAAAGGCACTTCTCAGTTGCGCAATGATAAAGTACACTTTGATTTTTAGCAATGTCTATAATTGTATAGAATAAAAATTTGGCAGTGTTCTGTCGAAAGATACAACAGAAGGCCTGCATAAATTGGACTATTATGTTGAGGCCCCTAACATTGAAGTATCCATTACTTTCCTTTTTAATAAAAAACGCAATATCATTCGATGATATTTCCTGTTTATATATACTTTGCTCAAAACCCAGCATAAAGGAGACGGAATCTGCAGTTTCTTCTTAATTTACTTATAGACAGAAACAAATATCTATATTTATGGTAGATTTGTTTCCATAATAGCAAATATCAACAAAACAGAATTAAACAGACCTCTCCCATTTTCCGCTAGATTTCCTAAGATTTTTGCCCATCCAAGTGTACTTTAGTGCGAAAAGATTGAAACTTGGTAAAATATCACAGGTAAATGTTGCCGGGTCGATATTGCTAGTTTACCTTTTCCGTGACTTATTGTTAAAGGTCGTAGATTGCGTTGGATCGCCGGGTTACCGTGTAAACCGGAGAATGGTCGGAAACACGGGAGGAAAAGGTCAACAATCACGTGGCCGTATACTATTATTCGCGATATCGGACACGTGATCATGTCGCGACGTACATTTACTAACAAAGAGACTCATGAATAAGTGACAATCGGAGGAGTTCAAGAGGCCTAGTTAATCCTGCCTTATTGACATAGGCCATTCTAAAAACCACCGTGTGAGCGAAATAGACCTCCGTTTATATGTGAATGCATGAAAGCAGCTGCAGCTATCGACGGAATCCCAGTGATATTTTCCAAAGCTACCAAAACCAACTATATACGCCGTAGAGTAAATGGAACTGTGATTGCACATAGTCAATCAGCATAATAGAAACGGTCAGTTCGTAAATTTTGCTTCACATTAATGCTCTCTGAAGCTCACCAAATCAAAGCAACACAACCGGTTTAAATGTTTTTCCAAGAACAGCAATACTCGGCCCATTTTTGACTTAACAAACAAAAGCTAGCTGTGCCGTGAAAGATATTATCCACTTGATAAAATGAAATAAACTCAAATAAATTATTTCAAAAATTAAAAGCGCTGCAACTATTTTATCAAGTATTTATTTAATTGATTTTGATCAATTAAAATAAAAGATACGCGTATTTATTTAAAGATAAATAAATACTTATGTTAAGATAGATAATAGGCTTATAAATCCAGTATTAAATATTTATATAAGTACTGTACACACATTATTTTACTCAAAAATGTTTCAATAAAAGAAATTAGAAAACAAAACGAAAAGACCTATTCAATCACGTATGGGCCATAAAAGTGGGCGAAATAAAATTAAACCTCTTAAGCTCTTCACTGTAAAACATTTGGAAAAAATCAAGAGCTGATTTATTCCTTTCATCACACAATTGACATTTTAAAGTAAACAGTCCTACATAATAAGAGAACATTAAATATAATGCTCAAAATTCAACATATTTAATTGCGGTTCTGAAATAAAAACCGTATTTTGGAGGACAAACTATATAGTGCAATTTACCAAAACCACAATCAAATTTAAATTTCTTGGAAATCCAGAAAGGTCCATGCATATGAGGTGCCCAAAAGGTTCTTCAAAAATGGCAGACATCTTATTTTAAATGTGAACTGATGAACATGCGCATTATCGCTGTCTATTTTAATCAGCTGTTTATTGTTGAAAGTTAACCCCAATTATTAAAATTATAAACAGGAGCACGCAACAGACGGCCTTTCTTGGTTTTCTCAAATTTGCCTGTCTTCTTTGAAATCAACGTACTGATTCGCCACTTTGCAAATTTTTCCGTTCAAGCAGACAAAAAGCAAGTATGTGTCAACAATTTCGGCAACCGACTGTGTATTGTATTTATCCATATTCACAGAGAAAAATCATATGATTAAAACTAAATCTGCGTTTGTTGATATTGATTTACATGATAGTTGATTTGTTGTAGCTCACTTTCATTGATATAATTTTAAATAACACATTATCTGGAATTGCTAGTAGTCTACATAGCCCGACGATACAGAACTGAAAAACAATCAACTCTATCACCTGCTACCGCAAATATATCATTCGTTAAATCAATAAGTTAATTATAATGCCCAGCCATAGATGGCCACCTTAAGAATCGCCCACGAGTAAATACGCCAAAGAGACGGTACTTGATATTAAAACTATTAACTTCAGAAAACTCAACCAATTATTGTATTAAACAAAAGTTTATTTGTAGGCACTATCATAATTCAATGTAAATAAACAGCTTGGTGGGAAACAGAATCCGGAGGGAACCGCAAACAAGTTTGTATTAAATATATGCAGTCGTCCTTTAAACTATTTCTTTTGTTTACAAGTAGATTCATAGATTATAAAGTCAATTAAAGTAACTAGTAAAAAAACTTCTTTGAATTCAGCCATTATTGATGAAATCGGTATAATCTTCTTTCTTTTTAAATTCTCTCGTTCTCAAATGTGCTTTCTGCATAATAACGTTAATAGGCAACCGATTACGATTTAATAGCGAGGAAAATTTCCCATTGTTCCGACAGCCGTCTCGAAAAGGAACTATGTCAGATACCATACACCAAATGAAAATCGCAGCAGTACACACTAGCTGTGCGTCAGATTTCTCATATTTCAAATCCAGGCTCAGCTACGTGATAATTAAAACGGATTCTATTTTCAAGCCGAGAACTGGCGTCAGAATTTCATTGTCAATATTACAGTAAGGAGAATAAATGAACAACGATAAAAGTGACTAAAACACGACATTTCCCTGTAGCTCTTCTAACATGAGTATTACCTCGCATTTATTAAATAAAAAAACAGATAACGATGCTGCAAAGTACGTTTGTGAACGTGATATAAACATCAATCCAATAAAGCTATGTAATTACCTCAAGTTCGTAAACAAGATTTAGAGATAAAAAACAGATAACTAGTCATACATTTTCGCATTATTTTAAAGTACAGAAGTGCATACATAAACAAGTGCGAAAAATCATACAGTAATGCTTTGACGATTTTGCGTCCGCATTCTAAGGAGACATACAGAATTTAATGATTAACACTGAAAATATTCAAATCTTTCGATTAAAAATTGGATATTCACAATTAACGTGAATTCTCAAGAATATTAGCTATGTGAACTTGGTATCTCTTTAACCAGCAGAGACTCCAAACTAACCGGGATGAATCAGTTTTGCAGTCAGACTAAATATTATAGCTAAAGCATACAACCGCGTGCACACACCAGGTTGAATAATAAGTGACATTATAGCAGAATACAAAGCAACTCTTTAATAAGGCTTGCGGTGAATACTTAGTAAATACACCTATGAATTAAAAGGAATACAATCTATAAATAAAACAAGTCCCTCAACGTGCCTATGCATACACTATATATATATATATATATATATATATATATATATATATATATATATATATATATATATATATATATATATATAACTGATTAACTTAAATACAATATAAAAAGTGATAAGATTTTTAGGTATTCTGTGGACATATCACAATGTGGTGGATATCTGTAGAGACGTAAATAATATTTAAGCAACCAATCACAACCTGAATATGTTAACACACTGTCATAAAAATCAACCATAAAGCATCAGGTAGGCCAAAAAGATGAATAGTGAAATACTCAATCAACTTAGACAACTTTCTATTATTTACGTGGCTCAAATCGTTGTGCCAAGTTTTCTTTTGATTAAGAAAAATTAATCAACATTTCATCAGAAAAATGCCAATCAAGCTTTGACAAATATCCTGATGGTAATAAACCAAACTGTATAAAGCTAAATCTCGAAGTGCAATAAAAACTCCGCAATCTTAACTTCTGATCTAAGCAATGAAGGAAATAAAAACAAATGTGATATTACCATTGAAATATTACTTTCTACGACTATTATGAATATATAATTTTTGTGAGTCACACAAAATTCATTTCGATTTGTCCCTTAAATAATCCTGTAATCAAGCGAACATATTGAAACAGAGAGAACGGAAATAAGTTTAAGCATAAAAAATTTTATTGCTTCCGCCCTTCAAAAATGCTCGGTAAAATGTAAACCTAAGGAACGTAGTTTATTTTAAAGCCCTTAATAACTATATATATATATATATATATATATATATATATATATATGCACATACAAATCAAAAAATTCTAACCTGGCCGTTAAAAATAACATAAGACATGGCAAACTTATTCTAAGTGAGAAATTTCAAAAACCTACGGGGCAGACCATAACTGTTGAGTGGGAATTCGCGGCATAAATGCGACTTGTGGACATTTGGAAAAATTGCGTTAGTAAAAGCTAAATTTAGCATTAGCTAAGATTGCGGTTTTGGCGCTTTTGATTTTTCTTAGTTGAGCTAACTGAATGTCTAATTTAAAATAAAAATTCGATTCTTGTTTGTCTTAACAAATATATCGGGGGCTAAAAATATAGCATATTTGTTATATAAGTTACGACCGCGCTTGCTCATCATCAAATATTATTTTTGAAATATTTAAGGAATTAATAAAGAAAGCAATAGCATGAATCTACCAGTAAAATCATTTCAAGCGAACAATATTCGTAAAATATACACACATACAAACATAAAGTACGTATAGACAAAAAGAGACATGCGGATAGGTCAAAAACGAAAGATTAAAGGGGCACCAAAATATCTCTGGATCTGTTAGAGCACATTTCAAGTGCTTCATCATGCGTGTACCATAGTGTACCGATCACAAAGTAAATAGGAGCAAGTATAAATATATTCATGTAAGAAACATAAACAATTTTCTCTATCGAAATTTAACTAGACAAATAAGCGATATCATAATACAAATATTTAGACGACATTATTTGTTTGACATAAAACGGTGAAAGATACGTTGTGGATAAAAACAAGTTTTAAGAAAAAGAATAGTTCGCTAAAATTCTCTGACGGACAGTCGTACTTCTACCAGGGCTATGTTCATAGACAGAAAACGAGGAAGTCGTCCGAAAATGTACATTAACTTTAGAGAGTATCGTTTTTTCTCTCAAAAGATCGGTTACTTAAATCAGCGATGAATCCTGCGCAAATGGTACAAGTACAGAACAAAATTTCAATTGAAAATCATTGACTGTGCACTAACTTGGCATGAGGCGAAATGTGCACTGGCCATAATTCCAATATTGAAGGCAAAGAAGTAAGTTGAATAGGCGGGTACAATATGATGGCTAAAGAAATATAGATAGTAAACATTATTTACAATAAATGGGCACAATCTTCAAATATCATGCATAAATATAATTTTAAAGGCGCGATACGATAAGGACATACCATATTGTTAGAAGCATACTGCCAGCGTATGATCAAGATTCGAACAACGGTGAGATCAAAAACAATATGAAGCATTGGTTGGTGGATAGCTCAGTCACGTTGGCTAAATTAATACGGGGGTCCGAAATAACTATACAGTCTATAGAAAAAGTAGATAATTAGCTAATTAGCGAACACCAGACAAATTAAACGGACAACCACATTATGAACTCAAAACGGAGAACACATGCAGAGTAAGCACACACTAAATTGACGTTTATCGTCGTATTTCATCGTCATCGTACGAAAAATTCAAACTTTTTAAATATCCCTGGTTGGGGCGAACTGACACATTCATATTTTGTTATATATGGTATGTCTAGTGACAAATTAGTTCATATAGAACAAGGAGAACATGTCAATATAAGAATATGAACAAGTTTAATGCAATTAACGTATATGCTTCTGGCTTGTTCGTTAATAATCAATAAGAACCGATACTACGTCTGCAACTCACATTATTTCAAAAATTTTATGATTGGGTTTTGGCGCAGTGCCGACACCTACTTATGAGCAGACAGTAAGAACGCAAAACCTGTGATTTTATTGCTGAATTTGAAATATCCTCATGGTTTTTGCACAAATTAAGTCACGATATATAGCTATTAAAATGAAATAGTGAAATATTAAATGTTCATAAATCTATAGACCCTGTAGAAAAACAAAAATTTCCAGTTCTAAGAATTAATGCAATTATATATATATATATATATATATATATATATATATATATATATATATATATATTGGACCGTTTATTCGGTGCATGTTCGAATAAATGATCAAATAGCAACTAATTTTCACCAGTTAAAATTTACAGATAACTCTGAACGTAATAAAAGAAAGAAGACAAGGTATAAGATATTATCTGTAGCTTTATAATTGCAATTAAATTAAATTTCCAACATAACTTCATCGTTTAAGAAATCTAAACCGAAAAATTAAAAACGTAGACACTAAAACCGGTGTGCTTACTGGGATCTAAGTAACAAAGCGTCGAACGCGATAAAATAAACTAACATCCAAACCTTACGAAAATATTAAAGAGTTAAACAAATAACTTCATTAGAACAATTAAATATTTATAATTACATACAAGTGTGTACATATGTAAACTTTGTTACCTAACGTCAGAGTGTATAAAGATAACAATTCGTGATCAGTGTGGTTCAATATAGCGCAATCACAGTGTTGTAAAACTAGTGCAATTAATTTCATAAGCGACAGCCTGAATTCTGATCAGCAGTCTAAAGACGAACTTTGTGCTAGTGTCCAGCGCAAAACTGATATTGAAGAATTTCTGCGACTTTTAGTTTTCGTTAAGCTGGAAAAAGTTTATGCCACTAGACCCGACTGCCAAATATGTGGTCTTACGGATTTTCAGTCCTTCAACTATTTGTAATAGTATTGGATATTTTATAGAGTATACGAAGGTGAATATATGCCGCCATGAATTTGATAAGCTGTCAGTAGAGTTGGAAACACGCCAAACGAATTATCGTAGATGAACTGCAGCAGCATTTGTCGAGTGAACAGAATCGTAAGTCGTTTTCTCATCATCACGATTTCCTAACAAAGACTCTTTATACCGTTGATCTATTGTAAACGAATAAATTAATAATTACATTTAACAATGAACAAGTTTCGTGC
The DNA here is from genome assembly GCA_029291075.1 of Eudiplozoon nipponicum. Lineage (NCBI taxonomy): Eukaryota > Metazoa > Platyhelminthes > Monogenea > Mazocraeidea > Diplozoidae > Eudiplozoon > Eudiplozoon nipponicum. Next base: position 33,242 of record JAQBSW010001853.1, on the reverse strand, counting down.
AACAAAAAAAGACTTAGGCAAGTAATGACCTACTTATTAACATACCAAAGTTAGCACGTGCATAATTTGTAATATTATGGAAACGTTCCGTGCGTACTGTAACTACGTCAATATATAGTTCAACTACACATACGTCCAAGAGATTGCGTGGTGAATTTTTATCAGCGGTAATTAAATAATTTTTTCCGCTTTAATTAACCAGTCCCTATCTAATATAAACAGTCTTTCAAAATAGCTAAACTATTGCCAATTTTGCGAACAGACGCGTTTTAACTCTCCACGATCAGCATCAGAGCACGACGACAAAATGATTAATGAGATTCATCATCATCATGTCCAGCCATATAACCATAAGGAGTGGAAAAAAAGTATATAAGTGAATTTAGACAAATTATTATTGAGATTTACGAGAGAGAGAGTGAGAGAAGGAATACCTTGCTACTATGAGTAAATTTATCAGGATAACTCACAGAAATGAGGCAAACTAAACCTCTCCACAACACCATTATGGCCAAGTTAGCATTCGGGCAAGGCGACATCAGCAATACAGCTTCCTTGCAGATTTCACTGTATCACGTCATAAACAAACCAAACCTCGCAGCTACCTTTGCCCTACTAAGAAAAGAAAGTTACGAAGATGACTCTACTAGACATCTGCAACAAGATCGCCAATGGGCTCGATTCGATGCCATATCGCTAAGGGTTTCTAACCAAGAACTGTAATGCGCACGAGGACCCCATCCCGGCGGACGAGTTGGTCCTATACTACCCAATTTGGATGTAAGTGACTTTAATTGTTTCTGCCATGTCAAAATCTGCCCACCTTGTTTCTTACACCAATTTGGTGCCTGATGAGAGAACAGAGCTCTATTGGGCAATCGAAATGAGGGCATACGCAAAACGTGACCGAGCCAACAAAGTTGATGGAGCCTTATTTGTTTTTCTAACGACGAGCACTTATTGTCAGATACAAAAATACGTCTACGGATGTCAACGTTAGTTATTCGTTGTTGGTAACCAACATGAGCTACACTTCTTAAACAACGATGATCGAATGCCTGTAAGCGTCTCAAATCATCAACTCTAAGAGGCCAAGTTTCACCAGCGTATAGTAAGACTGCGCTTACAGATGCATTGTAAACACGACCTTTAAGGCAAAGTGAAATATCCGCGTTTCTTCATAAATGACGAAGGTTCGATAAAGCTACTCTAGCTTTCGCGATCCGTATTCTCACCTCGTCGGACATATTGCCTACGTTATTGATAGAACTCCCAAGATCTTCATTCTGCAGACGCAACGTTGGAGTGAGTGGTGGGTGATCCTGTAACAGTATCTTACATTTAGAGGGTGCGAATTTCATACCGAAAGACGGAACAACGTCTGTTAATCTATTCAATGTGGCCTGGGCAGCATGCTGATTGGCGAATAATAGTACGATATCGTCCGCATGGTCAAGATCGACTAGTTTATCGCCCGGGAGAACTTCAATTCCAGCATCCTGAATGTGTGGGAGAAGGTTGTTCATAACAGCATCGATTACATAACTAAACAAAAATGGGGAAAGTGGACAACCTTGACGAACACCACTGCTGGTTGTAAAGTTATGCATTAATTCGTTGTAGACCTTAACGCGACCAGAAGTATTTGTGTAGAGAGCTCGTATAATATTAACAAATTTTGTGGGCACACCGCTTTTCGACAAGATATGGAATAAAACATTGCGATCCACCGAATCAAATGCACCCTTGAAGTCTAGAAAGGCGACTATTGTGGGACGATGATATAAATGTCTCTGTTCGAGAACTTGCATTAATGTAAAAATATTATCTATACAACCTCGTCCTGCGCGGAATCCGGCCTGTTCTTCTCTTGTATGTGATTCGCGTGAAGCGCTAAGTCGACGTAGAATAATCGAAGCAAATAACCTTGATACGATCAGAGTCAGACTTATACCACGATGGTTATCGCACGAATTACGATTGCCTTTTTTGAAGATAGGAATGATGGTCGACTCATTCCAGTTAAGTAGTACGGTTTCCTCATTCCATATAGTATGAAAAAGTTTGGTCAACGCTCCTGAAATTATATCGCCACCATCCTTAAACAATCCCGGAAGTAAATCATCGGGGCCTGCGGCTTTGCGGCGCTTAAGAGATAGGATTGCATCGCGTACTTCTAACTCGGAAGGTTCTTCGGGACTAACATTCCACACTATTGATGCAGACATGCTTTCAGGAATCGGAACTGACGCGGGTGGCAAAGAAAATTGATTTCTAAAGTGTTCAGCCCACCTGTCAAGACGACTTATTTTATCGGTTATTAATTCGTTGTTACTATCATTTATAGTTTCGCTAACTTCAAACTTTCTCGGACCTGTTGCGCGGCTAATTTGGAACAAACAGCGACTATTACCTGACGCGAAGGCTACTTCTATTTCTTCAGCCTTTCTGTTCCAAAAATTTTCGAGATCGCCTTTTAGAATGAGATTAATGAGAATTAAAGGTCAATGCATGCACGAGTGTGGCGGAAGATACATAAATGCTATGTGTATGACTGCATAGATATTGTTCGGTCGATATTTCAGACAGCTAACATTTATTTGAGACCACTAGGTGAAATAACACTATAATTTCATTGCGTTTCTATCCGCATTCGTCTATTCGACGTCGAGCCATAACTATGATAATTAAGTGCGAAACTATCTTTATTGAATTGTGGATAAAGTTGTGTTTGCTATACAAAAGAAAGCGGAAGTAAAACACAAGCAGACGTGTGTATATCATTACGTACGATACAACCATCATTATACCAAGAATAATACATTGAATTGTAGAATTAGTTTTATCATTTTTGTAAGCAATTCGCCAATTATTTCGAAATTGTTGAAGGCTATACCCGTTATATCTAATCAAAACTGCTCTAGGGTTCGATCCTTAAATAATCTGCTATCTCTAACACTGAATACGAAAACAAGTTCGAAATGCATGACCAGTGTGTACTTTGACATTGTATAAGTGAAATCAAGGAAGAATTGTCAGGTAAAATAGATCATATTTTTAATATAGTTCTCCGAACAACAGCAAGTGTTTGCATTTTCAATTATCTCTAAAATTTAACGATTAGCTCCGACATTCGACTAAGATGACATTGCCACAACCTTGTTCAATTATGCTGCCGGAGAACTTTTCGTTGAAGTCATTGCAAAACAGCTCGAATTAGGAATCGGTGGTAGTGGCCGTCGGCTGACCACGAATACGCTGATGATGCCGTTCTATTGAAATCAAATGTACTTACATAGTGCCTCTAAAACGAGCTTAATGGCCATTTTGATTAGCAGCACAACATAGTGCCCTGCTGTCAGTCATCTATGAATCTGTCGATCAGTCCAAGGTCTTCAATTCAAATATTTTGTCAGTCCACAGTTAAACTGTGGAAACTTGAGATAAAAGCTGCCGGCGCCTAGACGCGTGTTTAATCGGTGTTCGCTCAGTTTGGTTTTTGCCATTACTCAGTCAGTGTTCTCAGCTCGCCAGCCGCAGTTTGCTTAACTGAATCGCTCCCCCGTAACCAGCCGACTTAGTGCAGTAACTTAAATACATCTACTAAAACCAATGTCAGAAATAATAATCAACGTTGCCTTTTCGTTATATCCGTATGTGTTCCCACTGAATGCAGTACAGACGACAGCAAGGACACTTTTTATTCCCACCTAAACCTTTTACTGAATAGAGCAAGAAGTTCAGCTATAATCTAGGTTATGGGTGACATGAATGCTCAAGTTGGGCGCTTAAGTTCAATACGCAACGATAATGGTGAATAGCTTTTGGGATAGCTGCGCTGAACATAGTATACTTAAGTAGCACAAACTTCGGACGTAGCGTAAGGCGTTGCGCAACATACCGCCCTCCAGCCCATGGACAATGGTGGATTTAAATAGATCGTGTAGTATTTAGTTATTGATGGTGTGGTTGCATCCAGATGTGTAGTTATTTTTGAAACACATGTCAATCCGGATCGTGCATTTACCCATTTCAGCTCTGCACTAAAGTTTTCCGGAAAAAGAAATAAGAATAAACCTCAAATAGATTCTGACAAAAATATGAAGATATTCCAAAGTCAAAGTTAAGCACAGTTGATGGCGAGAAGTAGAATTCAATTTGGACGAAAGTAAGTACCACTATACACAATGCAGGTACTACGGTATGTGTCATTGTAGGCTCCCGTAGAAATAATTAGTGAGTCTTTGTAAAATCTATGGAGATTCTCTAAGCCAGGCGTCAACATCCAACTCGTAGCGTTGTAAGTCGCCCACTTTAGCGAGATATAAAAATCGATCTCAAATTCCTTTGGACCAAAAATGCCGAAGAGATGGAAGAGGAATTCGTATCAACACGTCTGAACAAGTTAAAATTTGTTTGATAGAATAATAAAGAGAATACACAATTACAGTTTGGCTATCATAACTGATCAAAAGCAGTTGCAGTAAGACTGGGCATAGATATTATAGTAAAAGCCTACCCTTCCCATTTTCTGAAGATCTTCACTAGAGAAGAATCGTTGAAACGTGGCAGCATAACCCTAAGCTTTGGATTAAAATGGGCTATAAATTAAGTTTATAGTAATAAAACTATGGACTGTATCGAACGAGTATGAGCATAATACAAATAGTGGTTATCTAGTGCTCGCCTATAGTCTACAAATATTAAAAAACCGGAAGAGTATTATAGATCTACAAACAGGCGACTGCAATTTATTACTGCTCATGAGTGTTAAAGAAACCTTAACAAAGGAAACACAGACAACATGATTGAATAAGGTATAATCAGTTACATATACTAAATTAAAAGCAGAGACAATCTGAAAATTTTGGCTCATTTAAAACCTTAAGGATGGTCTGTCATACCATCTTGCGCTTCATCATATTTGAAATGGCCGAGTAATCGTAAAAGAGTGTAATGATAAGATTGGCGATATGACTGGTTTAGGCTCGCCATTTCCCAGATCCAACCTATTTATTGCTTTCGGCCAACCGCAATTCAGACACAAGCAGATGCATGTTGAAAATCGAAATTCCAATTCTTCACAGATAATGTTTAAAAAATTTCAAGTAGAACCAAAAAGATATACCAAAATCAGTATTACGGTGCATGTCCTACATTTCTTGACAAAATATGTGGTGGATATAGGGCGTAGTATCGGCTCCTACTGCTGAGTCGCCAGTAAGCTCGAAACGCATGTGCGCATGAGATCAGTCGTACGTTAATACCGATTTTGGCACATGTTTCTAGTCTTATTTAAACTAATTTGTTACTAGGTGCCAATATACTTAATACACAATTATACCTAGAATGTTTGAATAAATAATGATAAAATGAACAATTAGGCGTCTTTACTTTGTAATTGCTTCATAAGAAGATATGTATTTGATCTATAACTATATTGAACCGATCAAGTAGAACTTTGAAAAAGACTCACCGTTGATCACCGTGGAAGCGACCGCCTTGCAGGTTACTCCTTTTGAATTGGAATACTGTACTGATTTACTACAATCAGGCTCAGCAGCTTTCATGTCAATTTGAATATTATCCAAGCTAGAATCTGTTCTAGTTTTACAGTTTGTCTGATTAGTATCGACACTGTCGGAAACTATTTCAAGATTTCTACAGCTCCAATTGACCTTATCAGACATGGCTGAAGCAGCAAGGCCGATAGGAGCTGAAAAGTCACTTTCTCCCCTAAAAGGAATTTCTGAATTCCCAGTTAAAGAAGTTGTTAATCTCTCTGAAAATGAAGACGATGATAATTTTGTCGGAAATGCCAGCAATGCAGTAGACGCAGACAAAAATGAACCCGAGGTTGGTGAATCGGAATAAAGATTAACTGTATCAGCAGATTGGTGGTTGGCCTGGTTACACTCAGAATCAAACGAAGCAAATTCTAGTTTATTCTGCTCCTGGTTATGATCTGAATTTGAGATATTCGATAGCTTGTCCTTTTGTGATGCTATATTGGTACATGGCATCTCATCAAATTCAGAAGAAACTTTAGATTGGTCATCATATTTTGTCGAAAACAAATTAATATGCGACACGATTGGGCTCGTAATATTTGTTTTCAAATCTATCGAGTTAATCTGAGAATGACACTGAATATTGTTTTCTGAAACATTAAGGGGACCATTTGCAACGGTATCACAAGCAACATTAAAATGGGTACTTTTAATATTCTCAGATGAAATTAAGCTACACGTCGATGACGATGAAGATGATGACGAAATTGATGAAGTGGACGATGATAATTGTGTTGTTGTCGTTCGAATACTGTTAATTGACATAGAATCTGAAGCGGGTATAGCCGATCCAGTACCAACTGACTGAGTTAAATGACATGAGACAGCATCTCGAGACACTATTGGACGACTAGTCATTAAGGAGAAAGGCATGGGTAAGGGCAATGAAGTAGAAGACGAGGACGAGGATGATGATAATGAAGACGGTGATGATGATGATGCCCCGTTGTTGATACCAAAATTTGGACTATTGATACTTTGAATGAACATTAAAATAAAACAAACAAGAAATAAGCACATCAATTTCTGTTATAAAATAAAAATGACATATTATATGAAATGAAACTCACTCATTTGACCATATCGGGCTAAATTGGAAACTCTTCAGTAGTAGCCAGTAATGTTGCGAGCAAGAATTGAATTCACGGCTATTTTGGTCAACGGTAATCAGTTCATTCATGTACCGATAATTTGCAGCTTTCGTCACACATATATATAGGTAATACCATTAAAGAATCATTAATTGCGTGGATGTTGGATATAATAGTTTAAATACCAACCCCATTTTATTTAACCAGTAGCCTAAAAACACATTAAAACTACGATCGTTCATACGTACTGACGGATTTTGACTTTTCATGATCATCATCAGAGTATGACAGCAATCAATAATTGTTTAATTGCATTACCTATATATATATATATATATATATATATATATATATATGTGTGTGTGTGTGTGTGTGTGGGAGAAAGCTACAAACAGTTAATGTTTGTGATTGCATAGAAATTGTGCAGCCGACATTTCCAGTCACGTACAATGTGTGCAAGACTACTAGAGGTGAGAGCCGCATATCTAATTTTGCTTTCCATATATTGCCGTTCGATCATTGCGTCAGTTTGCCGTCGTACTTTAATGATGATCAGGGCAGGTCGAATGCGTCAATACGTGTGACTGACGGTAGTTTTTCTACGTTGTTCGATGACCACTTTGATACAATGGGATTACTGTTTACTTCAAGCTCGCAAACTTAATTTAAAGAATATGCTATGCTAATTCCAGATATGCAACTAGCTGATACTAAGCGAATAAAAGGATTTCATACAACTAGAAAACAGGTTCAATAAAAGACACACAGTATAACTCGACACCCAAAAGCTCAAATCATACACAAATTTGGCGTAGACAATCTCAATAAACTTACACCCATTCATTTGGAAATCCTGTAGATATGCTTAAAAGAATTATTTCAGTAGTGTATAACTAAAACTATCCATAAATAAATTTACTTTCATTTATTCAATGAATGTTTATACAGCTTATAATTAATGATTTTATTACTGATTCTTACCTCGGAACAGAAATGGAAACTTCTGTAGTGACAATCTCCTGACATTCGTCCATAGATCTAGAAAGTACACTGCAGCCACTATATTTAGTGGCGCCGGTCGCCTTCTCCAGTACATCGCTTGCAAGCACAGTTTTTATGTAGGAGGCACATTGTGCTATGCCGTCACCTCGCAACAGAAACGAGTCTTTTGTCACGTCTGAAGACACATCTTCCGTCTGAAAATGTTGAACACGCATCGCTGGTAGTTGAACAGAAGATGCCCGAATTTCACGATTTGTTTTATCCATGATAACGTCATTGACAGAACTTTTCTTGTCCGCTTTACCAATAACTGACGAATTCCTTCGGTCACTGGAATTTAATGAGCTAACAGAAAGGCAGCGCCGTTTAGCATTCGAATTGATATTCTGCTGTTGCTGGTTTTGTTGATAATGGTTATGGACATGTGGAAGTTGTTTTATGGAAATATTAGTAATGTTGTTGGAGGATGAGTTGTTTATCGAAACTGCTTGCCGCTGATTAATGGTTCGTCTATTCCTTGAAATAATGCCTTCAAAAGAAAGAACAGATACTTAGTCTAAGCTATTTCACATTTTAAAATATATCAAACAGACGTATGCCAATTTAAAATAGAAAATTATATAAACGTCGTTATTAATTAGCATAATAATCAAATAAGACCATACAAAATAAGTTGACGCTTTACACCACAAAATTATAATGAACTTTTTATACTTGGCAGCGAACAAGAAAGGTATTTACATACTATTTGTTGCGTGGAGAAGTTATATATATATATATATATATATATATATATATATATATATATATATATATATATATATATATATACTATTGTTTATTAGGTTTTGCGCATCTAGAAACAAATCAGTGTAAATAGGACCAGAAAGTTAAGTCAAGGTTAGCATGAACGAAAGGTAAAATCTAGTGTGCACATTCGTTTTATACTCATTGACGACTCATCAATAGGAACCGTTATTACACCTTTTATTCACTATATATTTGGATGAGTAATTTGGGACAATTGGACGATAAAATCTCCTATATAAATATTTTTCTTACGTTTCAAATTCTTCCAAAACAGGCTATGGAATGAAAAAAATCAAAACAGATAGCTAAATCAATGCCAGAATCGCAATATGGCTTAGTCAAACGCCAGAACTCAAGTTTACTTCTCCATCGACGATCACCATTAAAACCTCAAATTTGTCCTTATGCCATAAATACCGTCCCTCATCGGTTAAGAAATAACTGCAGTTTAAATGATGAGTATTGTGACACTCCTACTTATAACGCTACGATGCAGTCACCCTACCACATTACCCAGAGACCATCGAATAGCGATCACAATTACAGTCTTAACACCAAATAGAATTATATGCTTTAGTAATCTTTTCATTGATATATGGCAATGAAGCATCAATTATTAAGCCCGATAGAGCATGTTTAAGCGTTATGCTTATCTAATCACCAAGCACAGTTATACAGCCTGATTAAACAAACCACACCATCTTCATCATAATAGGAAAACATTAATTGAAACCTTATTCTGTCTGGCCACATAATAAAACCTGCAAACGAGGTAGGAATAATTATTAGAGGAAATCTATCCTAGGTGGTAAGATCGAAAGACAAATCACATAGAATGGAGGATATGTAGGTTCCCATACATAATCTATTAATAAGACCAGGTAAACTAAAATACAAGGCGACAGCGTTGATTGGGCTCCTTTGCGGCTTTTATTGAAGTGCTTCATAAAACACACCTCGTAGTGAACTCGCCTATGCAGGACAAAACCATTAAGAGGGCTGCGATATTCCAAAAGGAAGCCATTTGATCACGCAACATCGTATTATCACCAACCAAGAGACATGAACTGCGTACATCACTTCAAATTCAAGCTAAATGCCCGAACATGTTTTTTATACATGAATAAATCAGGCTGCAGTTTTTTATCTACGTAGTTTCATATATTGTTAATTAATTTCTGTTATTCCATTTAGTAATTATCTTAAATGCCACGTCTAGAGAGCATACGTGCAAGGTTTCAATGATAATTTGCGCTTTGCACCATTTGATTTGAAACAGGCATTTAAGTTTCATTGTTTTTTCTTTTGAGTAATCATCCTTCTGGTCAATCGCTCTACGTAATTTGATCGACGACTTGCGCATGCATATTGTTAAATAATATTTAAGGTCTACATTAACGGTAGTTTCTATTTAATTGCTGGCAAATTTAAATTTGTTACTGTAAATGACATTCGTAGATTAGTTGCATTAAATGTGATAGGATATGAATTTTGCGCCTAACTTTTCTGCACTAGAAAGTCCAAACTGATGAACGTTTTCTATGTTACAAGGTAAGCCTATATTTTCAGCTTCCTCACAAAGGAACGCGGTAAATGTAGTTTTGCAACAGTCCGTAAAAATCATGGATTTCAGTTTTAAAATTTTATCACGTTTAAGGACATTTATACTGTAATTACACAAAACACTTATTAGCGTATATGAATTTCTTAAAAGTTTTAAAAAGTCCCAGTATCACTTTCGCTCCAACTTATCAACAGATTTACTACAGAAATAAACCATAAATATTACTTATAAATTCATATCGTGTAATATGTATTTTGTATATTTAAGAATAATACAACTTTTATTTATTCCATTTGAAAACTACTTCTGTTCAATGTGTAACATAAGTTTTTGCGTAATTCAGCTTCAAAGAAATATTTGCTATCACAACCCGCGCAAAAAATGTTCAATCAAAAAACACTTCCACGTGTAGCTTTGTGTCTGTTCCATAAGTACACATTGTGCATAGTTATTTGGAACTTCGTGTCTAATGGGATGCCATATAAACTCCACCCAAATAAAAGGATAATCAAGAGACATTATTTGGTATAAAACTGAAAATTTTGAAATATGGCTCAGTGGTTAGAGCACTTGATTCTGAAGCAGATATGCTCAGGTTAGAGTCCTGTCCGAGGTACGTGATGAAGTCCCAATAAAGACGAAACCGGTCTACTAGATGAATTTCCGTTTCAACGCTATATAATTATTAGGTTAAACTAACAAATCTTTGTACAAAAAGGGCCAGGAGATTAAATCAAGATCGCAACCTTGATTATAATAAATATTTCGGTCTTATGAAGCAAAAATTATTCAAAAATAAACTTACCTTCATCTATTCAATGAGTGTTTCCTTCATACTAAATTATTAATTACTTACTACTAAAGAAAATAAAGGACATTATTTAAAACTTGTCTGTGCGCGCAAATTGGCCATATCTTTAGTCATTTGACACTGGATCAACATCTTAGTTTATCAATTCTAATAGAAAAAGCAAAGAATTTCTGTTAAGAAGCAGTCGCTTCCTGAGATTGTTCAAAATAAAAACAAAGCTATCAAGAATCTTAAACTTACTCGTTGTCATTTTACGACGTGAATACGGCACTGTTTTTACTGATCTCGCATCATTAGGGAAGGACCCAGTGGTACTGCTGCGGTCACAATTTACTAATGGTGCATTGCTCGATGACAATTTACTGGAAATACTAATAGCCGACGCGTCATTTTTTGTTGACAATGAACGAACCTCCGCATTTAAGGAAATATCAGGAGACGAGCAAAGAAATGAGCTCGCTCCTGAGCGCTGTTCTTGTGGATGACGAATGCCATTATTTTCACCATTATCATCGCAAGACTTAGCATCTTCTCTAATTGCACAACGTACGTTACTACTTGTTTCTTTCGCCTCAGTTATCCCTGACTTTGTAGGTGGAACAGGTGGATGATGACTGTGATGGTTATGACCTGATTTCATTGCTTTTTGTATCAGCGGCCACAGCCTGTTCTGTTCTGCGAGTGCGCGAAGGAAAGCCTGAATAAAAGGAACATAGTTATGGACACGGCGTGCTTGCGCAACTAAATAACCGCGTCGTTTCTCTACCTCATCCGCGAGACCAGCCTGACACAGACGAATACGATCCTCAATATCGACTAGAAGTTGTTCCAACTCAGACTGTGTGTAGCCGCCAAGAAGCAATGGCTGTTGACTCGAGCATTCGTATTTCTGCAAATTTGATTGCGATAGATTGTGCAAATATGTTTTAAAACGAGTTAGGCAGACATATTCAGATTTCCAAAATTGAAATTCGTAAATTCAGTAATTAGTTAAAAGCTGATTCTGAAAATGATGAGACAGAAAGAACGCATAATAAATAATTACACAAATTATGTATACATCAATACTTACCGTTTCTGAGTTATCAGCTCCACATTTTGACTCATATTTTATAGGTTTGCAGTCAGAATATCCGATATCCTCGTGTTTAATAGATTCAGACTTTACCAACACGACACCTGCTGTTATCTCACTTGTTCCACTCGCATTGTTGATATTCGCGTCTGACAACTGTTCAGTTTGAAGTGACTTGTCAGCATCATCAAAAACATCCAACTTTGTCACTAGTTTAGTTGAATTCGGCCAGTCATGTTTAAAACAAGGCAAAACAGCACCAGTATTTGGAGATGGATAAGGATCTGTTTTTAAGACACCATCAACTGGTACGAAATTCTTATCGGAATGAAGGTCCTCGTCATTCTTCCGTTGCTCTGCGGACTTAACAACGTTAAAATCTACGCTCTGCTCAGCCTCACAACTAGTACCAATTTTGTTGCTCATAATTGCAGTTTTGACGCGCAATTTTGAATTACGATTCAGTTTAAGGTCCTGATTACGCTCTGAGTCGTCCAGGAAAGTAGTGCAATTTATCTTAATTTGATCATAACTCCCTTTTTCTACGTTTTCCTTTTCTTTAATTTCCCGACAATCAGTCACGAGTGCCAACGTGGATGCTCGATTGCCTCCAGATACCAACTTATTTGGATAAATTTGACCACAGTCTGTGCCCGATTTAAGAAACTGGTGAGGACAAGGTGGATTGTTAAGGCAATAACAAGGCTGAATACCTTCATCAGACGGTAATAACGAAGTACAGCCGTGGTCACGAAGTCTCGCACAAGAGCAGCAGTAGCACGCAGCATATTGCCATGCCTTTATACGGTACATAAAAGTAATGAAATTTAACTAGATTAAATATACTCTTACATATGGGTTAATAACAGCGAATAAACACAAACTTATGTTTCAAAGCAACATAGAACATCCAATGCTTAACAAAATTATATTCATTTTGTTAGTTTTTAATATTATATTTAAAAATGCCCATTGATATTGAATATTATGCGGTATATATATTTAGGAAAATAAAACATATAATAATCAAACGCATGTTTATTTTAGAAAATGACCAGTTAATTTCGAGAATAATTAACTACATATTTAAACCTTTCAGGTAAAATCACGCTGGGATTTTATTTTAGTAAGTTAATAAGAACTAGTCTGATTTTCAGTTTTCCATACATTTCTTTGCAAAGTAACACGGTTAAACGAACATTGGTTGGGCGGGCAGTGATAAAATTCACTATAATCAAGATTTCTAAATTGATATAAGCACCTGACCCATTAATTGCATACATATGTCAGTATAAACTAAGAATTGCATAGTGCGGAAAAGGCAATTCATCCAGTAGACCGGTTTCGTCCTTATTGGGAACTCATCACGTACTGGAAAGAATTTGCCGTGGACAGGGTTCGAACATGGACACGTCTGCTTCGGAATCTGGTACTCTAACCACTGAGCCACACGACCATACACTACACACAATTTTTAGTAATATACAAACTAATGTTTCTTGGTTAGATTTTTCCTATGGGTGGAGCTTAAGTGGCATCCATTTAGACCCACAGTTTCAATTAAAAATCTCCAATTTTTTATTATAGAACAACCACACTACATGGGGAAGTGCGGCAGGGTGGCTCAGAGGTTAGAGCATCAGATTCCGAAGCAGATGTGGCCAGGTTCGAACCCTGTCCGCAGCAAATTTTGTCCAGTACGTGATGAGTTCCAAATAAAGACGAAACAGGTCTACTGAATGAATTATTATAATCAAGGTTGCGGTTTTGATATAAACACCTGACCCATTAATTACTTACATATGTCAATATAAACTAAGAATTGTATCGTGTAGAATAGGCAATTCATCCAGTAGACCGGTTTCGTCCTTATTGGGAACTCATCATGTACTGGCCAGAATTTGCCTATTCTATGCTATACAATTCTTAGTTTATGCTGACAAGTGTATGTACTTAATGGATCAGGTGTTTATATCAAATTCGCAACCTTGATTATAGTAATTAATGCGATTGTTGGTGGTTAATTGTTTGTCAAATTATGAGGGATTGTAAGTACGTGTCTGTGTGTGTAGGGGTCGTTCTTATCGTGTTACAAAGTAATGTTTGAGATCTGTCCATTGTTGTATTGATGGATTTAGTTTCGTCCAGGCTTTCACATTATTGTTCATTGCGTGCATGAATGTTTTTTCCATATGTTGCTTTTCGTGTCGCATTGTTCATGAGTTTTATTTTGCCTAATTAAATTAATCAACTGAATACCTAAAAAGGTTGGAACCGATGGATTGCAATGTGTTCATGTTTTCTCGAAATAAACCCGTCATTATTCACAATTAACATATGCATGCCTAATTTTTTTCTTTTTTCCAAAAAATGTACAGTGCAATATTACATTAAAATTTGAAATATTGATGCGACATCCAACTAATTACCTAAACAGTCTGTCTCTTCAACTCAATGTCCGCAAATTAATCTGTGTGTTAGCTTGCTTTCTTACCTTAATGAATGCGTGTACGATGGCTCAAATAACAAATTCGTGTAAATCCTAATGAATTTCAGCCTTTAACACAAGGTAACTGAAATCAACAGAATACAGACTAGAGTTATGTTAACTAGCCAAACTACATATTTTGCTTTAAATAATTAGTTGCGAACAGACATAGGTTTCGAGAAATGTCCGCCTGCTACATAAAACATTGAAGACTACAATTTTCAGGATGCGTGTCATAATAACACTTCACGGTATAAACTTTAATGAGAAATGAGTAGGTTCAAACTTTTCAAAGCAAAATGTCATATTTAAAAATGATTGTACATAAAGAAAACAGCGGTAAAACGTAGGTGACACGAAAATGAAAGGTAAATCATAACTCATCGTAATAAATTATCATATACTGATTTGAAAAACATTTGTGTACTTGACATATAAAAAGAAACCTGGCGAAGATCAGTGCCATCCTATAAAAGGCGATTTTATGCATAGTTGAAATTTATAATAAATAAACCATTCGTGTCATCTTCCAATTTTACGCGCGATGTCTTTATATTTTTACCTAACTCTCCCCCTCTCTCTCTATATATATATATATATATATATATACATATATATATATATATATATATGTATGTGTGTGTGTGTGTGTGTGTGTGTGTGCGCGCGTGTGTGTGGTGTGTACTGGATAAAAGTAGATCGGTAAGGTTTACTTACATATATATGTTATCGAAATAAAATAAACATAGAATAAGTTAACAAATAAAATTTATGAACCACACCGGTTTCCTTCTTTTTGGCACTGATTAAATACTTGCCAGAATTTCCGCGTGCAGGCTACAAACCTGGTTATATACTCCACTGAGTATAGCAACCCATCTACTGCGTCACCCAAGCCGTTCCCCATATGCAATTTTCAGCTCTATACCAACTTGTTTTGGCCAGTCTTTTCTTCAGGTGAAGCCTTCTCACCATAGATTTCGACCTGAAGTTCCAAATGACCACCCTCGAGGTGTCAGTACAGAACAGGCAATATACCACTATGGAAATTGATACAATTAAATTAAAGTGGCAGGATATTTTTATACATATGCTGTCAGTGTAAACAAAAAAATTGCATGAGGTAGCAAATCGGCTACGTCTTTATTCGTATTCAAGAACTTGACACAATTTCCTAACATATTCTCTTGTCTAAATCTAATCCACAGCGCTAAACAAGACGTGAACTAAATTCAGTTTTCACGTTTATATCAACTCATGGTAGTTGATCTGACATTTCTTCCGATCTAATTGATGAATTGCATTCACAACCAGGTGGCATTCTGTCTACCTCTATTATGACAGATTGGAAGTAGCTAATTAGAACGTTATGCCACAAAAGACAAGTCAGTACATATCTGAAAATTGCGTGTAGTATGCAACAGGGGTAGCGCAGTGATTGGTCCGAGACTTCAAATATTATATATATATTTACATTTATATATATATATATATAATTTATTCCCAGGAGAAAGCCTTTGAACAATTAATATTTAGACTATTATTTTTATTATTGACAAGGCCAATTTATTCCGATGCTCAATCTTCTATTAGGAACGGGTCCATACACAACTAGGAATTCTATGGTAATGCAGCAGTGAAGAATCAGTATATAATTCTGTTTTATTGCTATATAGTGTGGTAGTAATCAACGAAAATGGATTTTTCAGTTATAACGGCTTGCAATTCGACTTAGTTGGTGGTACTAGTTTGATGGATAGTTAAATTTATATTTATTTAGTGGAGACGTACAATTGTTTTGTTGTTGAAGTGTGTGACCTGCGCGTTTTTGTATATGTATTTTTACAACGTCTGACTGTGCAATATAATTTAACGTATGTATGTACGAAAATTCTTCTCCGTATGTTTTCTGTCATGTAACGCTGATCCTGAGTTGTATTGATATGTTCTACTGGTAATAACAGAGATTAAATCGAATCACTAAGGAAGCTGGTCCAAGTTTTAACGCGCAAATAATCTTCAAGCACACAGACTCATGAAGCCGAATGCCAAGAGATCAATTATCAGCTTTCTCCAAATCCTTCAAAGTTCACGCATTTACATTTGAATAATATAACATGCCTTAAAAAGGCATTCCGTCAACAGAATATAACAAAATTTACAACGTAAATTAATTTCATAATGTATCAGATCGGCAAGAGAATATACAGTTTCATAGCATATTTATAAAACAGAGTACATAGCCAGCCCAACGAATTTCTCCGTCCTGCATAAACCAGTCATAAAAGTATTATACAAAAACAAAGCCTTTTATTACCGAGTTTCTTCGCCATTCTTAAAATCAGGATTGTAAGCATGAGACAAATAATAATTCCATTGTATCTAACCAGTCGCTCAACATAGCTAGGTTACCGTTGGGTACACGTACTGAAGCGCTTAAACTGACTGCTGAGGATCAAACGGTAAAAGATATATTGGGTAGGGGAAGCCAGATGTGCCTCTCTAATCCTTGTGGGCCACGCACACATTTTACTAGACTGCAAAAGTCGACTGTCACGAACATGAACGTTTTTCAGCTTTCGTCAAAGTTATACAGTGCAACAAGCACTGATCGTGCAGGTAGCGATAACGATTGTTTAAATCATATTTGCTAGCTTGAGATAATAACAAATATCATTGTATTATGAATATTTGTTTCTAGTTAGTGTGAAGAGCTTTAAAGTAAAGAGGTTACTAGGTTATGCGTATCTAAAGAAACAATGGAAAAAATAGTAAAATTTTGTTTCAGAAAAACAAGGATGTGGTAAAATCCAACCACATTTGGACCAGCATATATATATATGTTTAAAAAATCATTTATACAATGTCCGTTGAGAGACTATGCGTATTGTGTAGAAATAAACCAAATTATTTCGAGAAGACTTACCGCGAATACATTTATTCAGACATTAGTTGCGAATCTAGTAACAAATTAGTTCAGTTGTGACCAAAAGGATAAGCCAAAGTCAGCATGAACAGAAAGTATAAACTCATGCACATTCGTTTCGTGCCTACTGGCGACTCATCAGAGGAGCCGGTATTACGCCCTTTAACCACTATATATTTGGGTGAAGAATGCGGGATAATTAGGACGGTACAATCTACTAGACGAATGTGTAAACCTATAGTAATGAAGCTAACATCATATAAAGTCTCGACAATGCGACTTCCACGCTAACTCACTCTATATAATATATATACCGAGTCTGTAAAGGATACTAACACTATGGCTATTGTGTCAGTAACCAATACCAACATTATAGTACCAAAAAGGTAAATGGTACTAACACTATGGTTGCCGAGTCGGTACATGGTGCCAACATGATAGATATCAATATATGCTATAGTTCACAGAAATTGACAATTACAACTATTTTTGAACACCTGTTACTCCAGTAAATCCATACACTCTAGCCTTGATCGATATCAGTTATCACATTTCGCGGTAAGCATGAAATTATTTAATTCAATATACAACAGTTAAATACTGTTTGGTGCGGAGACCTAATATATATATATATATATATATATATATATATATATATATATATATATATATATATATATATATATTATAAAGTGAGTTAGCGTACAAATCGTATTGTCAAGACATTATACTACTGTAGGTTTACACATTCGTCTAGGAGATTGTACCGTCCTATTATCCCACATTCCTCAATTCATACTTGCATATATATTAGTTTTCCGCAACAAACAGTATTTAACTGTTAGATACACTTGTTTCCATTTTAATGAGTGAGGCAGAAGTATTTTGTTTTTATTATTTATTTGATGCAGTAGTAAAAGCAATTCGTATTTAATTATGTGTTGGCCAATTTTTGCCTACGTTTCTGTGCGAGTAGGTGTGTTTTTTCCTGTATTATTTAGTAAAGTTTGAGATCTGGCTACTCTTTAACCGATTAAATGACTTAACTAAATTTTCGTGTATTGCCAGTTGTCACAATATTCAATAGATTTGCCCGCCGATAGCAACACAGTGCGTTGATTGCAGTAATCTCTCTTCTAGTTGTACACTTCCGAGCGTTGGTAATTAGAAAAATATGCAATCTGCCTATAGAAAAAATGGATTTTTCATGTCAAATGCCCTTTGTCAGATTGATACACTTGATCTTTTCGGTATACCAGAACGAAAAAAGTCAAAGATTATATTATTCAGCAAGCTCACAACAACTGCTTACTTGCACACTTACACAATACGAAAGATTAGTTGATGCACTGTCCTTGCACCACTCAACGCAAGTATCAGCCTGACCAACCATTCCATTCATTTCACCGTCTTGTCTCTGAAGACACGAGATTCGCTTACAAGGTGAACGTCTTTGCTGAATGTTGAGCAGCAGTTTACCAGAAGATGAACTACTTATCATTCCGGTTGAGATCATTTCACGACCAACCGCATAGTTGGTATTACCATTATTGTCATCATTGTGATTGGTATTGACAGAATGAACGGTCGAAGGAGTATCAAAATTCCTATCAGAAATCGAAGAAGTAGCCGTTATATTGTCAACGGTGCTATCTGAAGCGGGCTTGTTGTTGTTAAAGCTGTTGTTAGCACTGTTGTTGCCACTACTGTTATTGCTGCTACTCTGTCTTGCATTGGCCAGGCTGTGTGAGGCCAGAGTGTCGCGTCTCGTTGACGATCGTGTGGGATACTTGGATGTGGAAAGATTAAGCAGTGATGTCACCTGGGTTGGTGTCGAAGAAATCACCTCTTCTGTAAATGATAAAGAAGTACAAGCGCATGAGAACCAAAACCATTAGTTGACACATTAAATAAGACAAAGAACCACTTGATCCTATCGCAAATTTCCATAACTGCCGAAAAAATGTTATGCGTCCACAAGCCAGTTTATGCGTAAAGTGAATGGGCGATCTCGGTATTATAATTAAAATTGTCAAAATCAGACTCAACAAGGCTATTACTTAGGCAATCTCGGCAGAAGCCCATACGTCCAGTGTTACCAAAGATCCCAAGTAGACGAATTCAGAACAGTATTTTCTTTACCAACCTCTAGATTCAACTTTATTTTCCACTAATAGAATAGCGTCGTTACCGTATCCTCGAAAAATAAACCGGCCATTACTACCGATTTCCTCTCCAATGAGTGCTAAAATGACAGAAAAACAACTACATCGGTGAAATAGCAAAACAAGTTGGATAAAATAAAGCATTCCCGTCATGCGCCATCATTGGGCTTAGCTTACGATAAAACAAAAGTCAAAGGCAGTTGAGGAGCTTGGAAAAGTAACCGATGGAAAAGCTAGAAATAGAGATGGAGCACGTGAAGTTTGACCAGGAATGTCATTCCCGCAAACAAACTGTCTGATTTGGCTTAGTTTGTTTCTCCCATTTTTCACAGATAATTTGGAAGATAAAATTAGTAATTTATATTTATGCAGAACAGAGTAAACGGATGCACCTAGATTTGGCTGAAGAGCTAGTTTCATCGTCTCAATAGAAGCACCATAGCGAAACTCACACTTAGATACTCGTATAATTTAGAGTACTGCCAATCATTTGCACTTAATAAAATAAAGGTTTTTCGCCAATGAACACGTATAAAGATCGAGACGTTAATTTGGCGTTAGCAACATTGCTTGAGACATTTGGTAAATTGAGATATTGGAAGCTCTTGATGAATTATTATGTAAAGCTTGATGTGTGTGTACCCAGCAGTATTACCTCGGCTAATACCTCAGATAATCTAATAGAGTTCAATGCTGCCTAGGACTCGTTGGCAAAACTAGGCCAGTGTTCAACGCTTAAGATATTAATATAAATAGAAAACAATTTTCTTGATTTTTTGGAAGACAAGCCTTTCCTGTGCGGCATTCCAGATGATGTTTGGTAGAATATCTGCAGTTACAGGTGACTGAGCAGAGCTAAGGGCATCCTAACGACATGCTGCACGTTTTTGTCTTCAGCGCAATGATAGTTGTGCGGATTGCGAGCTTACACATAGATTGCAATTTCAAATGGATCTTGACTGTCAAAAAGAAACTGATTTAGTCCATTAATTGAATAAGAACAGCATTTGCGGTAAGCCTATGCACCCTGGGCAATAATTGTCCGCTTACGAGAATTTTGGTACAGTGACAAATTACCAGGCCATCTGTATGGATTACGTTTCTACGACAAGTGGTAAGCTGTCGTCAGTGGTCCATTTAAATAATGTTCACCACGACCAAATTAAAGCGTAGAATAACAATGGAAATCCTGACCCCACACTGTCAACCAATTCCGACTAAGATATACCATGCCACAAATCCGTTTCCCGCGCAATCTTAATCTTACTTGGCTTTAGAATCAACGACAACTACTAGGACATCTTAACGCTGCTAATGGCTAGCAAAGTGCGATAGCTTTCCAGAGTTCATACATTAAATAATCAGAACAGTTATACACGATAGTGCTTCCCAAAACCATGTTGTCTACACGGAACATTACTTAAACGAAATTTTAGTACTTTCTGAACTGGTGCGGCCTTTTCTGAAATAGGAAAATTGAAAATCCGCTATCTCTTGTTCCACATGTCATAAAGGATGGCCGAAAACGCCTTCATTAAGGACCACGGTTATAGAATTTAAATAAATAAGAAAACCCAGACTTTTGTACAGCTAGCCAGATGAACCAGTAGTACAATTATTACGTCCAGAAAAATTGGCAAACGTCGACCAGTACGATGTCAAAAAGGATTCTATGTGACAAATTAGTCAACGATCGACAGCAGGGAGTCGTTTCGCATTTGAAGTGTTATAAATAACTCAACAAAGACTGTATCGCATAAAAAACTACCAAGTATTATTCCAAGTACGGCCACTTTTAAGTATTAAATACAATGTAATCATCGTTAAATTTCTTTTGGCGTAGTGTTCTGAGCACAGAAATGGTTGATAATATAGCAACAGGACAAGACAAAGGAGTGCAAAAAGGTCGATAATATATCCAGAAAATAACAATACGTGTGAAAAAACGCTGTCCGACAAACCAAGCGGAGAACATAAACTGGTTAATATTAAATCGAAAAAATAAATGAATATGCCAACAAAATCAATGAAAAATTGAAACTTTCGCGTGAAATACCTAAATGCATTCACCCTAGTTACAAAAAATAATAAGGATGACGATCAACGCTATCTGTTTAAAATTGCAAATAGACAACAAACGCGTGAACACTGGTAACAAGTACTTCTTAATCTAAGTAATATATAAGACAGCTTTCCTATCGAATACCTGGGGTTTGCTTCACGGCAAGCTACTTACACAGGACAATAATCGATATAGAAAGACCAATACAAATAATGGCAACGTTTATCTATGCAGGAAAAAATCATTACCCATCAGCACACGAAATAAAAAAATTCTTCTTGACATCATTATAATTCTCCATCATTATTGCATAATGTGCAATACTGACGTCGCTTCAGCGTTATTAGTTTTTCACAAAAAACAGGCAATGTGGAGAGGCCAGACTAATAGTCTCAATTCTCGATAGGAATAGATCTTGTATTCATTTACTGCCCAATCCCATCTATGAAGTTCATGGTATGATGCAGTGAAACATCAATATAGTATGTCGCCGCAATTTTTGTAATAGCAGTTGCAGTAAATGGCAGAACGCCAATCATAGCGAGCCTTTGCATGCATTAAAATTTGCTTACCATCTAATCTAGCAGGTTCCTCACCGGAACTCGTACGGATTCTTGTTGTAGGACGCCGTTCATCCACGTAAGTTTTATCGACGACAATACTACCTGCATCATTACCGTCAGCATCAAACAGGCTAGAATTCCTTTGTTGATAATCATTACTCTCATTATTCTCGCTTCGAATATCCCTAAAATCGCCTTCATCTTCGAAGTCCGTGCCGCTATAACCTGGAGAATGATGGCGCGGATAATTATCACTGTTTACACAACCACTTCCACTATCACCACTGTAAACGCGTCGTCGTTTTGATGCAGACTTCAGCAGTGTTGACTTCTCAACAACAGCAGTTTCCCGATTATGACGACCCGGCTCTCTTCTGACAGACATGTCATCGAGATTTGTCAAGGATGTTTCGTTAGCATTTGTTTGGTGTTCGTTTTCCAAAATTGATTGGCGAAGTCTTGCTGTTCTTCGTGTTTCTAGAACCGAATTAAATGTTGCAATTTCTTCATCATTATGTACTGGCATAGATATAGAAAGCGAAGAACAATTTGTGTCATTCACTGCCACATAGTCTCCTGGTTCAGTCCCCATTTTGGTAAGCGAGCTACCACCACAAGAAATACTTGTCAAAGCAGCATTTGATCGACGAGTCGTTCGAGGTTGGCTTGTAATCTCAACCGATCTAGAAACAGTTTTAGACGCAACTTCCTCATTATTTGTCCAGTTATGATTAGCTGCATCATTATCAATATTGTCAGCAGAAGTAACAACTGATTTGGCACCTGTGAGCTCCGTCGATTTTATTTGTCGACATCGACGACGTGTAGATATAAAGGATGACGAAGTGGCAGATATTACCTTTTGATTATCAGTTGCATCCAACCGGTAACCCACTGATTGATGATCTAATTGATGTACAAAAGATGAACTTTTCTTATCATCAGAAGAAAATTCATGTGGGACAACACCACATGCTATTGACGATTCCAAAGGCTGGTCCAAAGGAACTTCAGGAGATGTTGCTATTGGCGACAGTTTATTAAAAAACGGTTTCAGTTCAGACGTCGTCCGATCAAATATGCAGCAGCATAAACACTTTAAACCACAATAGCTGCAAGTTCTTTCCGCACTCCAGCACTAAATTTTAGAATTATCATAGCAAAAATAAAAATTAATAAAAATATGAGTAAAGTTGACTGACCATTGGTTTCCAAAAATCAAGCTGCTGAAATACGAAAAACTTCTCAACTTTTTGAGAAAATTTTTTTCTGCCCTTTTAGTTTTTCAATGGTTTCGCAGCTTAAATCGACAATAAAGTATACTTATGATAATAAAAAAACACACAAAAAATAAACAAAATACAAGCAAATATACGATAAGAAAAGAGCGAAGATCGTAATCTCATGCAAAGAGGGAAACACAAGAATACAAGCTTTTTGACCGATCAAACGATATCTCGCAAATAAACGACTTAAGAAACAAAAAGACATCATATAATGTCTTCGACAATGCGACGTCAACCCTAACTCACTCTATAAAATATATATACAACGTCTATAAAGGATAACAACACTATGGTTATTGTACCAGTACCCGATACCATTATAGTACCGAAGAGATACGTGGTACTAACATTATTGTTGCAGAGTCGGTACATGGTACCAACACTAGATTATACTTTGCGTTCATGCTGTCATAATTGAAATAATTTGTT
Source organism: Eudiplozoon nipponicum (assembly GCA_029291075.1). NCBI lineage: Eukaryota > Metazoa > Platyhelminthes > Monogenea > Mazocraeidea > Diplozoidae > Eudiplozoon > Eudiplozoon nipponicum. The sequence continues at coordinate 9,400 of JAQBSW010001853.1, read as the reverse complement.
ACTAGGTGCGCAACACTTACTTGCATATATATTAGTTCTCCGCTACAAACAGTATCTACCTGTTATATGTGTAATTAAATGATGTCATGGTTACCGCGAAATATGATAACTAATATCGATCAAGGCCAGTGTATGGATTTACTGGAGTAACAGGTGTTCAGTAATAGTTTTAATTCTCAATTTCGGTGAACTATAGCATACATTGATATCCTTCATATTGGTACCATGTACCGACTCGGAAACCATAGTGTTAGTACCATGTACCTTTTCGGTAGTATAATGTTTGTATCGGTTACTAACACAATAGCCGTAGTGTTAGTATCCTTTACAGACACGATAAATATATTATATAGAGGGAGTTAGTGTTGAAGTCGCATTGTCGAAGATTTTATATGATGCTAGCTTAACGACTGCAGGTTTACACATTCGTAAAGGAGATTGTACCGTTCGATTTTCCCAAATTCCTCACTAAAATATATAGTTGGTAATACCGGCTCCCACTGATGAGTCGCCAGTAAACACGAAACGAATTTACACGGGATTATACTTTCCGCTCATGCTGTATTTGGTTTACCTTCTGATCATATTTGAACTAATTTGTTACTAGATGCGCAACACCTAATACGTTATTGCAGATATATTACTCTGCCACAGAATCTAACCAAATAGACAGCGTGAATCAATCGTGCATATGTTGGCAAAAATTCTACATCAGTAATAAAGAGGTAGCCTGTTAATCGAACGATCCATCAAGTCTTTTGGAATACGAACTGTAATATAATTCATAGAATTTCTTCGATGTTAAACAATAAAAAAGATACTTTTTGAATTTTTGCGGGGTGCCAGCTTCATATTCTGCAATGCCACGTTTTGCGTACGCGGATTGTAGCTTTGCACCAATAGTATCACAAAGATCCGATTGATCCCAATTTCCCTTTTCGTATCTGTTTTGTCTTCGATCAGGCTGGGCGTGTATTCGTCCCTTTCTTTTGAAGGCTTTAACATCGTTCATGCCAACCATTAGAAATGCGGTTCTATAGCCATTAAAAAAGATTGGATAGAACCACATTTCCAATAGTTGGCATGAACGATGTTGAAGCCTTCGGAAGAAAGGAACAACTACAGGCCCAGCCTGATCGAAGTCAAAACAGATACGGAAAGGGAAAATGGGATCAATTGGATCTTTGTGAAACTGTTGGTGCAAAGCTACAAACCGCGTACGAAAAACACGTTATTACAGAAAAAAACTTTTATTTACGCACACTGAAAGAGTACTATGCATCTACTAATTCCTGGCCATCCATGCGTAAAATTTATTCTTCTAACAAAAATTCTTGCGCTTTCACAGAGGCTACAAATTTGTTGACAAACAATTGTGGTCTTCTTATATCCAGGTGTACAGACATAGATTGAAATTCTTACGAAGGTCAGAACAAAGCTGATCGATTCGGATGTAAACTACATATTCGGCTAAGATATATGGGACAGATGCACGGCACAATCCCCTATACGAATGTGTAAGCAAGCAGTAATTGAATTAACTTCAAATAATGTTTTCGATAACGTGAATTAAAACCCAACACTCTATATGCAAGATGTATCAACTATGTAAAGGATACCAGCAGGATAATTTTCAAAATTCCGAGCATTTTCCGAGCACTATTACAAAGGCTTTTGAGGTAGGGTAAACTTAACTAAACTGTACCAGATGCAATGACAGATTCTGACTTTGAAAACCAAAGTGAAATCAGCTACAATCAAGTTTCGTAGCATAGGACCAGCTTGTATACAAGGACTGAGTTTGTGTGTTCATATTTTTTCTTGGTTGAAAGCTCTGTGAAATATTACATCGATTTGAGTCAGTGGCGATTTTTTTTTGAAAAATTTCTAGTTGAGTAATATAATAATTATGTTGCCTTTTGTTGTTGCATTTTGTTAACTGTGAAATGTGGTCTTGTTATAAGCGATACAATAAAAATAGCAAAGATGTTTTCTGCTACGTGTTGCCTTTAAATTTTCTTTTACTTATTGATTCTATACATACATGTGATTTAAGGAAGATCTTTCCACCTAAACTAAATTGACTAATATCTTAATCCATATTCTTCTCTTAACAGTATTTTAAATAATTATTACTGCTAGAGGTGAGAGCCTCATATCTAAATTTGATTTCCATATATATTCAATGCGGTTTGATCCTCGATAGTCAGTTTGCCGTCGTACTCTGATGATGATCATGGAAGGTCGAAACGCGTCAGTGCGTTGCAGCTGGCGGTAGTTTTGTTGTTGTTCGACGACTGGTTAAATACAATGGGATTGGTGTTTATTTCAAGCTCGCATACTTGATTTAAAGAATTTTTAGAACAAGTTAGACACATTACATGCAATTCAAAGCAAAATAATTAATTTTTTATGTATCCAATTGAACGACGCATGCTCAAATCCAATTTTAACAAGTCCCACAACAGGAAAACTACCGCCAGTTTCACGTACATACACGTTTAGATTTTCCTGGGTCATCAGAGCACAACCAAAAATTTACTTTCGGAGGTCAAATATCTTTTAGATTAGACCCTTTCATTTTTGAACGATGAATATAATAAATACTTTATATGCTTTACGCTAGTCACCCGGGAAATTTCTTTTATTTCTTGGTTGTTTACTCGATGCTTCATAGAATCTATTTCAGATTCGTGTGCAACTTAGACTAATATAAATGGATATGTGAATCTCTTATCTTCTCCAAGTTATACCAATTACCAAACTTATTTAAACCGAAGGATAACAATTACAAGCATGTTCTATAAAATTTATGTGGTCTCGGTTGCGCAGTATTAGCAAATATTTAGTCATGCAATAGGCATAGCGTACTTAGTAGCATGTAAATTCATACCTGACAAAAAGTGTGTTAAAATCGGCTTTAATAATAAATCTAATATCATTTTCACACACTTTTCGATCTTGAGAGCCATTTTCATAGTCAAAATCCACTATATAATTGGTTAAGTAACGGTTTGCCTTACTGTGTCGCGTTACTTGAATAAATATAGTTTAATGAGGCGCATTCGTGGCTCTTAATGAGGAGTTAGTTAGCAAAAAACATGTTTACATGGGTTCTGGTATTTTGTGAACTAACTTATTATTAAGTAAATCATTTCCAATATTGAAATTTGACTATGATTATATCTGCATATACGGCTTTTTTGTATCAATGTGTTATGTCATTCAGGATTTTTCATAAGCAAACTAGTAACTAGTATGCCCAAAAAGGATCCTTGGACTAGAAACCCTGTTGTATTCTTCACTTCATTAAATATATGCCTATACATAATCATATACATAATCAGAGAGACCCGTATCTGTTTATCTGTATTTTGCTTGGACAGCTTCAGGATGATTTTATCAGGCTTAAACAAGTGTAAGATTAAGTTTATAAGTTAACTTGATGCATGCAAGCTAAAACTGTTGCACCATTCGACCTAAACAGGAATACCGTTAAATAAATAAATAAACATGTCGACAGAAATTGGATTGGTAAATAAACCAATACACAGAAAGCTTTCGATCCAGCACTTCTATGTAAACTAACAATTAGAAAATTTATTATTTAAGATCACATTACCAAAAGTTAGTATTCTCGAAAATTATTAAATTATACTATTTGCTCCACTTTAAAATTCCTTTTGAAACATTGAATATTATTGAGTGGTTTAAAAGATCTAACAGTGTTCTCTTTCTACCTAATGAGGTTTAGTTACTTATGCCACCAGGCTAGTTTTCCGTAACAGTCACTCGATAGATTTAATCACAAATGGTTAGCAAATGCCGATACAAATTGGGGCAGAAGCTGATAAGCCATCATATCTATCACCAAACGAAGCTCGCCGTAACATCCTGCCAACCAGGAAAACGAAACCGAACACGCAGTGTAAAAAAGCAACCAGTTCAAGCAAACAGAAAGAATAAAACAAATACATTGTTACGATACTGGGGGTTGAATAATTAACTGATCTGCATTATGACTAACACAGGATTATTCCCGGCGCTTTATTTCAATGGAAAATGTTCAGACACCGGATTTTTATCATCCCACAGCCCATCACAGATTACAAAGGTACAGTTTCTTTATTAGTTTTGAGAACAATCAGTACTAGCCACAAACTAGTTCAGATAGTAATGCAAATAATGCTTTGATATCATACGAATAAACCCATCATTATTAGACAGAACCACTGGAATGCACACATATATTTACTGCTTCCTTTATAAAACACTACTGATTTTAGTCTGAACATTTGCACAAATTTATATTATATTTATAATACTCATATAAGCATGTTATGAAAAGTACTAAATGATTTACTTTTCAAAGAAACTCACTCAAAATAGATAGAGAAATTCACTATTATGGCCAAAATTATTTTAACAAACCTGACGAAACAACAAAAACACCAACACAAAGAAAAATAAAAGTTTGTAAAATCAGATTAAAATGCAAGGTATCAAGTTATACACTATCACACTATTTCATTAAGTCATAAAATAAAATAAATTTAGTTAAATTATTAACAAAATATATAATTGAAATTAGCTGTTAGGAAACAAAATGAACATTTGGATTTTATACTAATTCATTAATTACAATAAACCTTACAGTTAAAGAATTCACTTACATGGCAAGTCAGGTTGGACTTCAGATCATTGTTAGTTGAAAGTAGTCCGTGACATTCTGGCATCAAAACTAGATTTGAGCTTGTATCAACATTCAAGATCTTGACAGGCAACGATAAATTATGTTCTTTCTGATTTTTACCATTATCTAAGTGTTTCTTCCCATTGACCGTATCCATATGATCAGAAATATCATCCCCTTTATCATAAACTTCATTTCCATTATTGTTGACCACAATACCACATTCCAAATTTTTTGTATAAGCCTTTCCTAAAGCGAAATCGACAGTTTCAGCAAGCTTGGCACTGGAATTATGAATATTAGAATTACTACAAGATACAGAAGCAGAAGTGAAATTTGTATGCTGTGATTCAGCAGCGTTCCCATTATTAAGATCAGTTATAGCATTAGCAACATCCTTTTTATCACGAAAAGTCGATATGGTTGACAATGCGGCACAAGTCAGACTACATGAACGAGCAGTGTTGAGGCATGGACGATCTTGTTGTTGGTTGTGATCTGCAGGAAAACAGCGCTTTGTAGTTGAACTAAATGATGAAGTGTTACATGTCGAGGAAGACCAATCTGGAACAGTTGCAACAATTGCAGATTTTGAAGAGCACTCGTGCGAAGATAAAATTGTATTTAATAATTTATCGGTCGGAACGGCTAGCAGCTAAAAGTAAATAAAAGTAATAGAACACCACAAAAATTATTAAAATTATAAATTATACAGATAGTTCTAATTAAAATGTTCAAGTCATTTTTGTACGAGCCTAAATTTTCTAAAGCCATGACACTATATGCATACATACATCCATTCATATACACACGAATGCATACATAAAACTATGTTTGCATATACACATAAATAGCAAAATACATAAAATCGCCACAAACTATAACGATTTCAGCCGAACGTAAGGCATTAAAGAGCAAAATTCTCGAGCCGATCAATTCTGTATGGCCGTTCAACAATGTGCCACCGTCATCTCATTTTGTTATGGTACGCTGATTTTATTGACTGTGCGCCATATAAATAGAACGCTTAAACATCCCACTTGCCAGGCTACCGATGAAACTCAAGTAGATGGCTACAACCGCAGAACGATGGAACATCAGTCATTGTGACGGCCATTTGATTACGCCGGTGTATCCACAAAAAGCGGGACACTATTGTACGACAATCTGTGAGTCTGGCGGCAAACAAGGCCCAGTGATGTAGGGTTTAAAGGAACCTACTGTGAAGAGAAAGGTTATCTCTGTATGTTTATGCATATCATATGCATAGTTCGTAAGCACGAAAAAATAAGCACAAATAAAAGTAAATCCATGTCTCGCGCACAATGATTTCCTGGATAGACTATCAAAAAGAAATAAATTCAAAGCCTCACTAATGAATCTCATTTGCTACTAGTTTCCGGAGATTTCTGTCAATCCGAGTATATAGTGGCTAATAGATACATGAAGCATCGTCCTTATGGGACTGATATCATGAATATTAGGCCTCGGCCAGGACAGCGATGGTTTTCTTCTTCTTATAATCCAGCAATCCACCAGAATTGCTTCTGCAGACCGATCAGTAATATAAGTAAGTGATTTTCTGAGACTGCGTGCAGCCAACGAATTTGTCACTCAATAAAAAGGGGCAACATGTTTGACAAATGAAATTGTGGCCGTAAGGCTAATTAACTTGCAATAAATACTTCCAATTTACATTTTCTATTCAAAAGCAAATATATTTTTGGTAAGATTTCCGTAAACGAAAAATCTGTGTATAAAATCTGGACTAGCATTCGCTCCATAAAATAAATAATTTACAATAACCTTTGAACTTATTCGGATATTTTTATGCAATCTTTTCTGCATATTCTGTTTTTATTGACAATGTTCCTAATCATTTTACCTTATCATTGGTTGATTTCATCTGGCAAATTTGTCTACGCCGCTGTGCTGATGTTGATGCTTGGTCATTCATAGTGATATTTAAAGTATCCGAATTAAGGTTTTCCATCTCCGTAGTTTCATCTCCAAAACAGTTTGAATTATCTTCAGACACATTGACACGACTTGGCGAAGCCGGACTAGCTGCTATCTGATTTGGATCTTTGATGTTTTTTCCATAACCACTATCATCAGTTAAGCAGGGAACATGCCTGTTGTGCACATCAGTTTCCCCATCTGTAGAACCGACAGATAGACTATCATTACCGGGCATATACAACATCGGATACTTCAGGCGTGCATGTGGGCAACATTCACTTAAATTGTATAGACCCATCTTGCCAGTTATTTTCGATTCAGCGCTGAAGAAAAAGTGATAAAATAACAAGCTGTTAATGTAATAGACCAGCAAGATCGCTAACATATTTAAATATAATCAAGTTTAATTGAATGTATGCTTTTATCAGACCAAACTATGTTTACATAATAGTTAAATACTGTTTTTCAAAGAACTATATATATATATATATATATATATATATATATATATATATATATATAATTTTTGTATTGTGTTGCGCAACTAGTAACAGAACAGTTCAAATAGGAGCAGAAGTATAAACCAAAGTCAACATGACCAAAAGGTGTCTCATTTACACCTAAGTTTCGTGCCTGCCGGTGACTAATCAGTAGGAGGCGGTACGACGCCCTATACACAAACTATATATTTGGTCAATGAATTTTGGACATAAAAATATGTATACCAGCGGTATTGGAGTAAACCTTATATAAAGTCTTCGACAGTGCGACTTCAAAGCCAACTCACCGTATAATATATACCGAGTTCATAAAGGGTACCAATACCATGGTTGCCCAGTCGGTACATGGTAGCAACACTACGGTTTCTGAGGTGGTACATAGTACCAACACAATGGTTGCCGAGTTGGTACATGGTATCAACACAATGAATTTCAAGATATGAACCAAAATATGTTCAGTAAAGTGATACAACATTTATGCACAAGTTACTAATTAAATATTTGACAAAATGCAAGGGCCAATAATGGCGACGTTAGTTAATGCCGAAATTTCCAAATACGATTCAAACAAGATTTAAGCTTCTGAATCACCTAATTGTCGTCAGGAGCTTTTAAACACCATTAAATAATAGCCTAGAGAATAGAAGACAAGCTAACATTTAAACCATGTCACAACAGTGTAGTACAATATTCAGTAATTTTCACAGTAGAATTCTGATTTGAAAACAGTATATGCATATTCAGGTGTGGAAATTCGAAGATAAGAAATGATAAACTTCAAAGGGAAATCGGTTTACAGCATTTATAAAATTAAATGCAAATTGGCTGTGCGGGCGTTGATAACAATTACTTTTACTCAAGGTTACTATCATGATATAAATACTTGACCCGTTATGTACATACATTCTTGTATTGTATAAAAGGCAATCCATCAAGTAGACCAGTTTAGTCCTTATTGGGAGCTCATCATGTACTGTTCAGAATTTGCCGCGGTCAGGGCTTGAACCTGGGCACGTCTGCTTCGGAATCCATTGAGCCACCCTGATGCACAACAGTTAGAGCACTAGATTCCAATTCAGACGTTTCTAGGTTCGAGCCTTGTACGCCGCAAATTCTGGACAGTACGTGACGAGCTCCCAATAAGGACGAAACTGGTCTACTGGATGAATTGCCTTTTCAGACTATGCACTATACTATATTGATAAATGTATGTACATAATGGGTCAGGTGTTATATTAAGTTACAAGTAATATTTTAGTCGGCGTGTAAATATACTCTTTATGCTTCTGCGTATCAAAACATTCTTGTATACCGACATATTTCATGACAGGTACAAATAACTGCACTTATGTGAAATAAACTATTTGAAAATGAATTATTATTTGAATATATTAATAAAAAACTGGACAGGCCAAATTCTACTGTATTTATTTATAACAAAATACAAAATCAAAAAATCCCTTTCCATTTTGCATTGAGACAGGTTTCCGTCCAGGCTAAGCTCACCAAAGAACTATTGTATTAACATTTTATGAATTTCTTGCACCAGAAAAGAAACCCTTTCCGACAAAATCTTTATGGTGGGTTACATGCAACCTGCGGGACTACCAACGGCTGCCTGTTTGACCAACATTCAAGGCGAGAAAACTTCGAACCCATCCGGATTGTATTTAGTACAAAATATAATAATTGATTTCCAGTTTAATAATTTCAAAAAATAACAGTAGTAAAATACGTGTTGACGTGGTATAATATTCATTTAAAATTCTATTGAAACAAAAATTTAACAAATTTTCCAAAACTGTGAAGCCCGTTTTGCCTTGCCTTAGTGCATAATAATTGTGTAGGTATAGGCAGCATTCTATCTGTGTATAGTTTTAGTTGCTCTCTCTTCCAAAGCTAGGTCCACCCACCGTTTGAACATTCATCCTTCCTTATTTGCAGACTTGTACCATGACTCAGTGGTAAAGAAGGATGTTCGAAAATTTTGATAATTGCCCTAATGTTCATGCTGGTGATATGTAATGCCTACAGCCTCAAATATTTTTATAGATGAATAAAAAAATCATACAAACATAAAGACATGAACACAAGTATACATGTATATATAAACATACATACATATACAAACGAATGTACAGAACTATACATCTATACACATTCATTCATGTATGCATGCGAATGTACATACATACATTCATACATACATACATACATGCATACACACATACATACATACATACAT